>LPNX010024813.1:0-51195 GCA_001517045.1 Pseudotsuga menziesii | reverse complement strand
GGGGGGGGGGGGGGGGGGGTCTGCTGCAACACTGATTCTATGAAAAGGGCTTCTTCTCCTTCCTATTTGAAAGAAAAGCCGACAGAAATCTTATCTTCAGGAGCGGTCCCTACTTCATGGGTTTGTGGGGTATGTATCTAAACCGATGGAACCTATCATTCGAACCAAAAAAGGACGTTCCTTCTATTGTCCTAGTCTGGGTCCGTCTCCCTCACTCGCCCCTGCACTACTGAAAGGATGAGTTGCTTTAAGCAATAGTAACATCTCTTGGCAACTACATTGACAAAGTGGAACCAAAGGGATCCTTGTTTTCTTGTACAAGGATCTACGTTAAAGTAGATCTGGAGAAAGGCCTACCAAAGGCAGTCAATTCACTCATGGACAGATGGGAACACATGCAAAAAGTTGATTACGAGAAGCTACCATTTAAGTGCAAGAAGTGCCATGGGTATGGCCACTTTGTCAAAAATTGTCTTAAGGTGGTTCAAGAGACCTTGGGAAAAAATCAAGAGGAAGGCTGGTAATAACCAAAAAGGGGAAGGAAAAACCCTCCAGAGGTAGGTGAGACACAGTAAAAGAGTAGTAAAGAAAATCCCATAGAAGCAGAAAAAATCTCAGTCAACAACCAATACGAGGCATTGGTTATGGAAGAAGGTGAAATTCCCCCTTTGGAACTGGTAACAGTTGAGGTAGAGGAAGAGGAAGCCCAGGAAATCATGAGTATCCCTCACTTGTCTCTTAGAAACGAAAGAAGTGAAAAGGATATGGAAGGGTCCACAACACCAAGAGAAACCTGGGAAGAGATGGTTAAAAACAACAGAGTCATGCCACAAGGATACTCCCCAGAGAGATCTCCTTCACAGGGATCACAGGAAATGCAAGAAGTAGCTTCACAGCCAACCACAAGAGGAAGGAAGTCACAAAGACAACTAAGAGAGGAAGAAGTGGAAAGAGAGATGGAGGTAGGGAGGAAAAGAAGTCTCAAGGAAATTAAGCTTCTACAGAACTCCAAAAATCAGGGAGGGGTAAGAATAGATGGTAGATACCGAACAAGATCTCAAGTAGGAAAGATGTGTTGAAAACCGTCTCTTGGAACTGCAGGGGCCTGGGAGGCTTAAGCAAGGTAGAAGCAATAAAGGATATAATAAAATCTGAGAAGCCAGAAATACTGCTTCTCCAAGAGACGAAAATTCCATACGTGGAGGCCATGGCACTTTCATGTCAAATCTAGAAAAACAGCAAAGGGAAAGCCATAGGTTCTAAAAGAGCATCTAAGGGAATAGCTTCCATATTTTCAAATAACTTCTTGGTTGACTCAATCAAGGAAATCCATCATTGTCTTTGGATAGAAATTCGGGAAGAGGAGAACCGAACCTTGCTATACATTTGTAATGTATACGGGCCAACACACTATAGGAGACAACATTCTGGGAAGATATTAACAAGCTCAAAGAGGAGATGCATGGGAAAGATCTTATCATTGTCGGGGATTTCAACACTACTAGGTCACAGGGTGAGAAGTGAGGAGGAACAAAGGTCAAGGACCCCTCTGGCGAGAAGATGGAGGATCTGATGGCGGATCTAGATTTGCTGGATATTCCTCTGAGGAACGGGAAGTACACATGGAGAAATAGAAGAGTCGAAATTGGACACGTTATGGCAAGGCTGGGAATATTTTTGGTAAGCTCCTCTTTCTTACAGAAATATATCTTCCCTACCTCTTATGCTCTCCCTTCTGCAGTGTCAGATCACAAACCATTGGCGTTGATTTTCTCTCCACCTATCAATATTGGGACCCTCCCCTTCAGATTCAATCCAATCTGGTTGCATAATGTGAAAATAATGGAGCTAATTCAAAGGGAGTGGAACACCCATCACTTCAGATCCCCCAATTACATTTGGGAGTCCAAGCTTAGGGAAGAGAAAGCTGCCTTAAATAAATGGGCGAAGGAAGACTTTGAGGAACCCACCAAGAAAAAAATCAGTTTACAAAGGGATTTAGCTGCTTTACAAAGCAGAATGGAGGTGGAAGAGGTGTCCACAAAGCATTTTTAGTAGGAGAAAGAGATAAATCTCAAAATTCTAAAGGCTGCAAGGCAGATTGAAGAGGGATGGAGAATCAAATCTAGGCAGAAATGGTTGAAGGGGGCAGACAGCAACACTGAGTATTTCCATAAGAAAACCAATGTGCAACAAAGCTAAAACTCCATAAAGGATCTAAAGGATAGCTAGGGAAATAGGATAATGGGGCAAGAAGAACTTAAAGATCACGCCTTCAATCATTTTCAAGAAATTTATGCAGACACGGGTGAAACAGATCAGGAACAACAATAGGTCTTACTCCATGGCATTCCATCGATCATTTCAGATGTAGAAAACAGGGATTTGGCAAAGCCCATCTTGGAACACGAGATAAGAAGTGAAATTTGGTCACTCCATGCTGATAAAGCATCGAGGCTGGATGGATTCACAATCAATTTTTATAGAGCAGCCTGGAATATAATAAAACAAGGTCTGAATTTTTTTTTCAATTGGACAAGGAAAAAAGAAAATATTGGCGGGGCAACCAATTCATCTTTTTTGGGCTTGATACCTAAAGAAAAGAACACTTCAACGCTTGATAGATTCAGACCAACCTCCTTGTGCAACACCTCCAATAAAATTCTGTCAAAAATTTTGGCCACAAGAATGAAATACATAATGGGCTGCCTCATTTCATATTCGCAAGGAGGATTTGTAGTAGGGCGTCAGATCATAGATAACATCATCATCGAACAAGAATCAATTTCACTCTAGCATGGAAAGGAAGCAGCAAGGTATGGCAATTAAACTGGATATGGAAAATGCATTTGATAGGGTAAATCATTATTTTTCTTTTTGAAGTCATGTGTAAGTTTTGTTTCTCCAAAATATTTGTTAGGTGGGTCAAAGCCTATATCAGCAGGTCTTGGATTGCACGCACCATTAGTTAACGATAGATGTTCTAAGTTCTTCTAGGAAACCAGGGGGCTTTGACAAGGTTGTCCAATGTCCCCTTTCCTCTATCTTTTAGTTGATGAAGCCATGAGCATAAAGCTACAGCTCTTGCAAGAGTCTGGTGATCTTAGAGGATTGAAGAAAGCCATAGGTTTGAAGGCTTCCAACCATGCACAGTTTACTAATGATACCATTCTTCTCGAAGGTGCATCTATCACAATTACTCGGAGATTGAACTCAGTTCTGTGCACCTTCCTCAAAGAAATTGATGGAAAAATAAACTGAGCCAAATCCAAAGTCCACGGTTGGAATTGCACCCCAGGAACGTTGGAAATTATAGCAATAACTCTCGATTTTGAAGGAATTGCAATATGGAATTCCTTCAATTACCTTGGGATCCCAATCTTCAAATGAAAAAAAGGGCGGCAGATTGGCAAGGGACGATAGAAAATATCAAGAACAAAATCAACTCCTGGGGAACAAGGTGGCTTAATCCATCTGGAAAGATCACTCTCATCAATTCCGTCCTCTCTACATATACCATTTACTCATGCTCGATCTCTCTTGCCCCAAAAAAAATTATGAAGGACCTTGATAGAGAAATCAGAATATTCCTGTGGTAAGGAGGCAAAACTGATAGTATTAAAAATTTTCATTTGGTAAATTGGGAGACTGTCTGCAAACCTAAAATTCATGGAGATGTTGGTGTAAGAGACCCAATGAAAATGAACTTAGCTCTTGGAGCTAAAATCCTATGGAGAGTTGTGATTGGGAAAGAGGCTTGGTGGAAAAACATTATGCAAAAAAATACTTGTCTGGCAACAGAAAGAGATGCTTGGACAATATGTGCATGAGCAGAAGGGGATCATCGATCTGGGAAATGTCCAAAATCGCAACTCAGATAATTACTCAGAAATTGATGTCGAGTCCTGGCAATGGCAAGGACCTAAAAATTTACTACCCGTCAGTCACACTAGATGTGCTAGCACAGGCATTTCTTGAGTTAAGGCAGAAGTTAGAGGGAATGAATATCAATTCGTTGCACGATTTGTCTGAATGGTCGAGTAGTGGGAGGTGGAAAGGGTGGCATGAGCTGGAAGTCGACCACCTTAATGTTGAATACCTTGCACTCATCATGGTGTTGCCAACACCAATACACCATGCATTAAAGGACGAGAGATGTTGGGGAAAATCTGAATGTTACACAGTGAAGGCATGATACAGTGAAATTGTTGAGGTTTATAGCAGAAACAACAATGATGGTAAATGGAAGAAGATATGGAGCAAGGATGGTCTACCCAAGATCAACATTTTCTTCTGGATACTTGGCCATGGAAAAACTTTAACAGCAGATAATTTGAGAAAAGGAGGCCTGGAAGGACCACTGAGATGCATTCTCTGCAAGGAGTGTGAGGAGTCCCTTCAACACCTTTTTTTAGAGTGCAAATTCTCCAGGGAGGTGTGGCATCAAGGCTATAAGGAGTTTCAATTTGAAATGACTCTACCAATGAACTGGGACAGTCTTTTTGTAAGTTGGAAGGACTACTATCAAGGTTCACTTCTTAGCAAACCATATTTAGCAATGGCTTGGGAAGATCTTCCTAGGTATATATGCTGGAATATTTGGACAACAAGAAACAAAGAAATATTTGAGGGGGAAATGAACAGTCGTGGCAAAGTAGTGACAGCTCAAAATCGTTCTAGGTGGAAGTTTTATGCATAAAGGGAATGAATAGCATTAGTAAGGAAGCATTAACTATTGATGAAAGAGATTGGGTCTCTGAAATTCTAGCTTTCCCACCACACCAGCCATGGATTAATCCCAAAAAAAACATAACCTTGCATTCCTCGCAAATAAGAATGAATCCGAAAGATTTCAAATGCTGGTGGAAGAAATTGGGTTATAGCTCTTTATTCTTTGATGGTGCCTCAAAAGGAAATCCAGGGATGGAAGGAGCAGGGGGAGTCTATTTCAATTTGGAAGGTATCAATTTGAAAGAGTATGCATGGGGAATCGACAAGAAGACTAATAATGGGGCTGAATGGTTAGATTTAATAAAAGGACTAGGGTTGTTTAGGAAAGAAGGCATTGAGGAATTGGTGGTCTTTGGAGATTCATGAATGGTCATTAGAGAGGCAATGAATCTAGTAAGGAATAGAAAAATCCCAATAACCAAAACTCATCAGCTTTTAAAATGTGTGGCAAATGAATATAAAGCCATCAACTTCCTTCAAATTTTGAGAGAAAATAACAGACATGCTGACAGGATGGCCAACCAGGGAGTGGATTTAGAGTGCGAAAGCTTGTTATGTGATCAGTAGGACCTGGAGAGGAATTGGATTCCTTTATAGAGAACCATATCTTCAATTTCTTTGAATGCTTTGTTTTTATATCCTTCTGCTTTGGCAGTTTATAAGGTGTTTCAGCTCTCATAGAATAGGAATTGGGGATGATAAAAAGAGATTGGATAAAGAAGCACAAGGTGGATTAGACCTGATCTTCCTTTGGGAGAAGTCGGTGTCCAGGCTGTTGTAATTTTTGGTTACCCATTTTTTTATATAAATATCTCCTAAATAGTTACTGTTAAAAAAAACATTTCATACAAAGACGATGTGTAAGTATGGGAGCCTTAGTTATGGAAACAAAATATCATTGCAACATATTGGTTATGCATCTTTATCTATGAAAACATCCAAAATATGCATTTCGTTTAAATATGAAATAAATGTGGAAGTGCATAACCAAACCAATAGGGATGTTATTTCCATTAATAATAAGCAGCATTCGTTTATGTGCAAACTATATGCATTATGTAATCTATTTGTAATGTAATTTATATCATCATTCGACGTTAGTCATAACCACATAACCCTTAGCATAACCATAACGCTATAGAGAAAACATGTAAGTATTGGCAACGTATCATCACTTAATGGTAACAACAAGACATAGAACCTATATTATCAGTCATAGAAACATCGTTTTGGTGTACACTAGACTTCACCATCGGTCGAATTACGTGTTAAATAAAACAGTAAAACAAGTGATCACTTACGAGATGGAAAGGTTTCCTTGAAAGGCCTCAGTGATCCTATGGTAAGATGGATGGAAAATCATGTGGGTAGAGGCCGCACATAAAATAGAAGGTGACTAGCGAGGATAGGAGTAGTCCATGACCTATAAACTAACTTAACAACTAATCTAAACTAACCTTAGAATTACTCTAAAACTATTGTAAGAAACAAACCCTAGCCTAAATTTAAGAGAGAAATGGTAGTGTGAGGACCTAGGGAAAACCCTAGCATAGGCCTTACTCAACCTAAGCTTTCTTAGGAAGATGTCTAACCCAGTGAGGAAGGGTCCTAGGTTAAACAACTAGTCTAGAAAAACTAAGGCGAAACCCTAGGGAACCCTCCCAAGGATACGTGCCCTCATTTTCTAAAGTGACAAGAGGAAGGTAAAGACCTATCCTATGGAAAAGTGCATCTCTAAAGACACCACTAAGACTCAGACGTGCACATCCACCAACATCCAATAAAAAGGTAAGAATCCTGACCTCCTTATGCTTGTGTTGATCTGACAAATCGAAGCATCACCAAAAGCATAGATTCACCAAAGAATTACCAGAAAAATAGCTTGCATTAACCAGAAAACTTCCTCAGAAGGAGTGCATTCATCCAAAGAAACCCTAAGAAGGGTAAAATAAGTTCATATTGATTTATCCCATCAGTTTTGATTTACAAATGAAAGTGAGGAGATCTATTTATAGGATCTCACACTCACTTTTTAAAATAAAATCCAGATCGACATGCCTTAAAATAAGTAAATTAAATGTCAACTTAAAATTAAAAGAAAATAATAATAAAATATATCCTAAGGTAGGCTTAAGGTAGGCTACTTGGGGTATTTGCATCCCCAGGTTCCAATACATGCTCAAATAAGTGAATCACTATGAATGAAAGGGCGGAGAGAGCTGGAGGGAGGGCGTTATGCCCCATCTAACCCCTAGAATGCTGGAAAATCCCTCAACGCCTTCCTCAAAGCACAAAAATGGCCTGGCATGGAGGATGTCTTCCTCTAAGGTAAGAAGGCCAGGGAGAGCAAGGACCCACTGACTGAAGGGCCAGGAGGGTGTACAAAGTGGCCGTGATTGAAGACGAATGTCTCGAAGCTCAAGCAGAGGCCACTAGAGCGTGCAAGCAGGATATGGAACAATGAGACCTAGTGGTCAACCCTTAAGGGCCCCAAACACTAATCTTGAGGTTAAAACCTCTTCAGAGGGAAGTGAGCAGTGTCATTAAGCCATAGTACACTTAAAGGACGACCAAAGGGTCCATTCATGACCTCCATCTCTCAATAAAACCCCTCCTAGTAAAAAAATTGACCCTCTCTCTCAGGGGTACACCTGAAGGTGTGTTGGATACAAGTACAATGTAACAATGTATAATTGGTTTATTTCTTAGTTTACTTATAGTATCAATACCTCACCAAGGATTCAGTTGAGATCTATTGTATTACAATAACAATGCACTGTTTTTTTTTAAATACATTAAGAGTATTTGAACCAATGACAAACCTATTATATTTATAGTGTTAGTGCCCAACCTTTAAACCTTGTTAGGCTCATAACGAAATAACCCTTTACTCCCATTCAAATTGAATGTCACTTATCAAAACAAATGTAAAACCATTTATGACAGTGATTTTAGAAATGGTCACACATTAAACACACATGGTTATTTGTCAACATACGAAACAACTCTATAGTTAAAAATATAAACAAACACATATTAATTTCTTTTCTTGAAGAAATGGAATAAAACTAAACACATATCTCCTGATCATATATAAAGTGGTAGTTAATTAAACTATGTTCTTCACAAAAAGGTGATGAAATAGGTAAGTCTTTCATTTAATCAAATTAACCATGTCGTGTGACAAAAAGGTGATGAAATAAGTAACTATTTCATTTAATCAAATTAACCATGCTATGTGACATTATGTAGAAATGCCAACACTATACTGAAAAGACATAAAAAAGGAATCGGATACACTAACACTTTACTTAAAGACATGCCAACGCAGAATTGAAGAATAAGATGAAAAATATTCATCGAGTCATTAAGGAGTCACTTGTATGTTCAACTTCAACTTTAAGGAAGAAATTAAAACAAATTCAACTTTAAGGAGTCACTTGTATGTTCATTGGAAGCATCAATTACCACTTGATTTACTGTCGAACACCATATCCATGCACAACTACCACTCAGAGGCGTAGTAGGCAAGTAACATACTTAACAATGGGGTAATATTTTGATAATAGAACACTTAGCAAGGCAGATAAAATACGTCTACCCAATAGGTAACGTACCAGAAATAAAATGTGTCTAAGACAAGAGGAAACTCGCCCAATTATTGAGAGTACAATCGTGTTATATGTATAAAATGCCCAAAGATAAGAAAGCACAGCCAAGGGAGAGAGAATATGCCTAATAATTGAGAAAATTCTTCTAACAAAAACACAACCAAATAACAAAAAAATATATCTACAGGGACTTCATTTAGTGAACCTCTCACATAGCACGTGCGATCGTGGGATATTAAAGAATACTCTTAATTTCGAGAGATATTGACCCAAACTCTTTTTGTTGAAACCCCTCTCAATACTTAAAACCTCCTCCCCTCCCCTTTTTATAGCTCATTCCTTATAAACCACCCTACCCAGCCCCACCTTAAACCCCTCATCCCCCAATACCTGTAATATATCGGTTCGATTTTTTATAATTTTAAAACCCACAATATGAACTAACGTGATAGTATATTGGTCAATAAGTGAAGCCCCGTGACAATATCACCTAACAAAAATACTATAAAAACACAAATAGAATCAAATAAACATAACGATTACAATCAAATAAATACAATTATTTCATCTTGAAAAATTTAATGAAAAATTTGACATTTAATGATTATTTAGTGATGTATTTCAATAATTAAGCTATGGACTATTTGATATTTGAATCTTATTTCTCCTACTTTTGTTTTATTTACATTTATATTGTCTATTTATATTCATATTTGTATTTTCTTTAATGTTTTCAATAAATTTCATTAAGTGTTAAAGCCTACTATATACTTAGTTTTACTATCATTACATTGTATTTGAATCATTTGATATAAGGAAAAAATCCAAATTATATAGAAATCCCATACAATGACAGCATAAGAGAAAAACAACGTCCTGGTTTTAGTATAGAAAAGTGAAGGGCATAGAGAAGAACATGTGAAATTAGCACCAAAGCTGCTTATACCTACCTCTTAGAAATATTTTAATGTAATAGTTATACAATGTATTAGTTATGTATAGTTTAAAAGTAAAACAAAAGTGACACATCTTACTCGATGTAACTTAGTTGCTTAGTGTCGGTTTCTTATGTAAAAGATAATGTAAAGTAAATTAGCACTTGTTTTCTTTTTAAATGTCTTAATCTATGAGTTATGTTCACTCAAAAAGATAGAATAAATATCAAATATGGAAGATATAATTCAAAAAAGTTTTAAAAATTCATTGAATTCTTTAATTGTTATTAAATACTATAATAAGTATAGCCCACGAGGGTTAGAGCAATTGGTAATGAGTAATTGAGATGAGAAGTTGTCAATGGAAGGTCACAAGTTCAAATCCCCCATGGATACTTACTAACAAAAAAAATTACTATAATAATTATAAAATATGTTATTACACTAGAAAATATGAAAATAGTTTATTACAATAAGTATGTATTGAATAAATAGTTGTAATAAATTTAATCTTAAACAAATTCAACCTACCCAAGTATTATAACTACTTCATGTTGCAAGATGAATTTATAAACTAGGCATCCATGTAAGACAACACTCAACAATGAACCACCTCGTTACGCTTAGGATCATTGTGGAGGAATGTCGTAATGATAAATCCAATCCCTTTTGTTGCTTTGTGAACTTTAGAAAGGCTTTCGATACGGTACCTATAAGGTTCCTTTCGAGTTGAGAGCTTCCACAATAAGATTATACGAGAATGTCATTTCCAAGTTTAAGAGCAACGAGGGGTGGTCGAAATATATTAAGTGTAATATCAGAGTTAAACAAGGTTTCCCCCTCTCCCCTACCCTATTTGGCATTTACATCGATAGGCTAGAAGGTTGTTTAGAGAAAGCAGGTTGTGCTGGCACGATCTTAGCTAGAATAGTCATCGTCCTTCTTCTCTATGCTGACGACATTGTTCCTCTGGCAAGGTGTCCATCTGATCTTGATAAGCAACTTAGACTTCATGAGGATTTGTGCTCTACCATGGGTATGATTGTTAACTCTAACAAAAAAAAAGTTATGATTATCAAATCCAAGAAGGACACTTACGCTAATTTTGTGTATGACAATAGCAACTTGGAGGAAGTGTCTTCTTACAAATACCTAGGAATCGATATTCATCACAAGCTCAACTGGAACTATAGCATTGAGAAAATGATTAATGGGGGGTAGAAAACTTATTTTGGTCTTGAAAATAATTGTAAAGTAGAAAACCTTGTGATGTAGGATAAAAACAAGCTCCTCTTTGAAACTTTAGTCACTCCTGTTATCTTTTATGGTTGTAAGCTTTGGGGTTGCAGCATCTCTAGAGAATCATGGAGAAATATTGAGCAAATCCATAAGCATTTTATAACGTATAACCTCAAAATTAAAAGCAATACACCATACCCCATCCTCCTTATAGAAGTGCATCTTTCCCCTATCGAGAGCCTAGCTATGACTAGGCTCTTGTTGTACAAGCACAAAATCAATAACATGGAAGACCATAGACTTCCTAAGCTAGCTTTAAATTCCATCCAAAACCACCTAAGGCTCAAGCAAGGTTGGTATAAATATACCAGGGCCTGGTTAGACCATTGGGAGATCGACGAAAATGTTGCATTGCAAAATATTAAAAACTTTAAAAATATTGTTACTTCTAAGTTTAAGGAGAAAATGTGGTGTGAGAAATATTTAGATTCTAAAAGAAAATTAAGATATTATAAGGAGGTCATCAACCCTACCCTAGAAGATCAAAAGTATCTTTCTGTTTTAACTAGTTCAAAGAAAAAAATTAATATATAGCCAAGATAAGAATGAACTCTCATGAGCTCCATAGTGAAATAGGTCGTTAGGCAGCTCCATCTTTGTGAGAATAAACTGACTTTAAGATTATTTTAAATGTAATATTTTTGTTAAGAATTGTAATTTCAATGGACCATTATTAATAGTGCATTAATTAGTTAGTTAGTTGAGTAGTTGCGTTGGTCACATGACCTAGAATTAGTGTCCCATAGTATTTGATGACCCATGGTATTTACCTATGGTTTTGCTTATATAGTCTTATAAATACTGATGCTTAATATTGAGAAGGTAACTCCATTGCCAAGGAAATCAATATGTACATTTTTTTTTTACGGTCCTTTACTCTTTTTTTCTAATCTTTAACATGGTATTGGAGCTTATGGCCTGATCCATTTCTTTTTATTTTTGGGTAAGTCTTTTGACAAAGTGGAAAGCACACACACACATAGATCTGATCTTATTGGAGGTTGTGATCGAGACAAGAAGATTATAGAATATTGAAGAAAATCGAAGATGGAGCTACCAAAATCACTATCGGAAGAGATTGAAGAGGTAAGAAATCTCTTAACACCAGAAGGTTTATGGAAGACCTTTATGTAGGTGAGTATGATGTATGGGTAGTCAAAGTAAGTAATTTGTTGAAATTACAAGGTATGTGACATTTCGTAGTTGAAGAAGATCTTAGACATCCAGATTCATTTAAAGTTTTGACGGAGTTCCAAAACGAAAGAAGGCAAGTTGTTTCCTTATGTCTCATATAAGAGAGTATAGACTATTCACTATTTCATTATATTTTAAAAGTTGATACTCCAAAAAGAGCATGGAATATACTGAAAGAAGTATTTAGTGAAAAACAAGTTGTAGAAGAAAGTGACCTTGCAAGTCATGCAAAGCACCGGGAAGATAGTCAAGAAGACTGTATTCACACTGTATTTATGTGGCAACCAATGTTGATCCAGTGATGTTTTACATTGAAAACAAACCTGTGAATCTAGCAATACTCAATGATGTGAGTGATAGTCTCTCTGAGCAAGAGAAAGTTGATAGCAGCATAGAAGTTGCAACACTTGCTCAGGAATGAGCAAAACCAGTTGATAGCAACACAAAAGAAACAACAACAGACAGTTCACCCTAGAACTAGAAAACCAGAAGCTTGAGAGAGTTATATGAACAGACTCCAGTTCTTGATGAGCAACTTCAGTATGCTCTATTATCATGTCATCCCACATCTTTTAATGAAGCAATGAAGGATGCACAGTGGGTAAAATCCATGAATGAAGAGATCGATGCAATAGAGAAAAACTAGATTTGGGATCTTGTTGGCATCCCTACAAACAAAACCAGTTTTGGAGTCAAATGGGTCTATAAGGCCAAACTGAATGAAAAAGGAGAACTTGAAAAGCACAAGGCAAGGTTGGTTTCCAAAGAATATACACAATAGTATGGTGTAGATTATGATGAAACATTTTCTATTGTAGCAAAGATGGATACCATCAGAGTTGTACTTTCCATTTCAGTACAAAATCAATGGCATGTGTATCAAAGGGATGTGAAATCAGCCTTCCGTAATGGTATTCTTGAAGAAGAAGTTTATTTAGACCAACCACCTGGTTATACTGTCAAAGGTTATGAATACAAAGTGTTTAAGCTGGAAAAGGCCTTGTATGGTCTAAAACAAGCTCCACGAGCTTGGTACAGTAGGATTGACTCCTACCTCATCAACAATTGTTTCAACAGAAGCAGCAATGGGCCCACTCTCTATGTCAAAACAGAGCAAGGTAAAATGTTGATGGTATGTATTTATGTTGATGACATGATTTACATTGGTAATTTGATGCTTGAAAATATCAAGACAGTCATGAAAAAGGAATTTGAAATGACTGATCTAGGACTGATGAAGTACTTCCTTGGTCTAGAAGTTACTCAAACTGATCAAGGTATTTTTATTTGCTAGCATAAGTATGCTACTTATATTTTGTAGAGATTTAGAATGGATAAATGTAAACCAGCAAAAACCCCCATTGCTCTTGGCACCAAGTTAAACAAGAATGATGACAGACCAGTAGTAAATGCTACACTCTAAAAATGAATGGTAGGCAGTTTAATGTACTTGACTGCAATTAGACCTAATTTGATGTATGATGTCAGTCTTATTTCTAGATTTATGGAGTCTCCCAAAGACTCTCACTGGAAAATTGGAAAACTAATTATGCGGTATGTTGTAGGCACACTTGGATATGGACTCTGGTACACTCATACACCAGACCGTACTCTCATTGGATACACTGACAATGATTTTGTAGGAAGTATTGATGATAGGAAAAGCACATCTGGTTATGCTTTCCATTTGGGTACAAATCTGATCTCTTGGGCATCTAAGAAACAACCCATTGTTAGCATGTCTTCAGCAGAAGCGGAATATGTAACAGCCACCACAACAGCTTGCCATGCAGTTTGGCTAAGAAGACTTTTAAAGGATATGGGACATACTGAAAATGATCCCACTTCTATTTTTTTGATAATAGCTTTGCAATACAGTTTTTCAAACATAATATATTTCATAGAAAAAGAAAACACATTGACACTTGCTAACATTTCATTCTTGAGTTAGTCAATGATGGACAACTTTCCTAATTGTTTTGTGGCTCTAAGGAGCAGTTGGCTGATATGTTCACCAAACCATTGGGAACATCTGAGCTTGAATTTGAGATTAAGGGGGTGAGTTGAAGAATGTAATCTCAATTGTTAGTTACTTAGTTAGTTGAGTGAACCATAGTATTTTTTGTTCTCTTTTTGCTTCGCTTGTTTTATTTAACATGTTATCAGAGCAAATGAAGAAGTCAATTAGAATGATGAAGAAGCTGCCGTTGATGAGCAACACCAAGATGTGAATGCTCTCCAAGAAAAGCTGAAATATATTCATATTTTTTTGACAAAATTTTTCAGTGTGCTAAAGATGACAACCATAAAATCATGTTGAAACATAAGAAGAAGACTTGCACTATGTTCCAGAAGTTGAAGAAGGCTCCGAGGAACAAGTACTTAGCATGAAGATTGAGAAGAGAACAAGTACTTAGCATCAAGATCCATAAGACAAAGAAGAAGAAGTCCAAGTACACTTCAAGGAAGAAAGTGAAACTGAAGTTTTTGAGTGAAATGTAAGCCTAGGTGAGACATAGACCAGCATGCATGTTTTTGCGTTGATAGTGTTGAAAGTATTGTCCTAGTTGAGATTAAGGGGGTGTGTTAAGAATTATAATCTTAATGGACCACTATTAGTAGTGCATTGGTCACATTAGGTAAAATTAGTGGCCATAGTATTTGATGACCCATGATATTTACCTATGGTTTTACTATTATGTAGTCTTATAAATATTGGTGCTTAATACTAATATTGAGAAGGTAATTCCATTGCCAAGGCAATCAATATGCCCATTGCCCATTGCGTTATTGAGTTTTTTCAAAGTCCTTTACTGTCTTTTTTAATCTTTAACAATTTTTATCTGGATGATCCTCTTAGACAGGACTCATACATCATCAATATCTTGGAAGCCATATGTTTCTGTTAACTCCTACCCATATCGGGTAATACCGATTGTCCAGGTATTGGGTTCTAGAGGTTTGGAGTAACAAGTCCCGGCTCTGGACGAAAGACGGTGTTAAGTTGAAAAAGTTATTATGTTACTATATTTAGAGACTTTAATGTGCAGAATGGTTTGATATAAATGTCATGACTCTGTAAATCTTCTGACTGTGACTTTTGAATTGCCTATGGGCGATTTTGTGATTGGCGATATGGTATTGCTTTGCCGCATCAATGGATTTGTTGGATTTATCGGATTCCCCATTCTCGGGCGATTTGTACGGTGGTGCTCCTAACACAAAATCAAATCCTAATCAGACTGCATAGTGAGAGGTATTCAAATCTTCAACGACAACGCTGCTTACATCTAAGAACCCCAGAAAACGTCAAAGAAAAACGGAAGGCACTATCATTTCAACAGCCTCAGATGCAAGATTCACAATTCAGAAATAATCTCTATTAACATGACAATTGTCAGTTGTAATGAATATGTAGATTTCAAAGGGAAAAATACAGTTTGTTGATAGCAGTCCAACTGTTTTCTGGGCTTTCTTAACACCAATAGATATAGTCTCGCCATATTTCCCCTTTATCTGCCAAATTTACAAGATAACCATAGCTATGTTCATCGTATGATGCATGATAGCACCATTAAAAAGTAGAGTCCTCAAACACAGAGAGAACCTAATTTCAAGAGCACCACTGTCTTGGCAACTCATTTCAACTAATTAGAAGATCAATCCCATTGCTAATTATTAATAATTAGTATTCTTCTCTTCAGGAATGCTCTGTAACGACGGCCTCCATCCGCTGTGACAATTCTCTTGACATGGATTATATACTGCTGTACTACTCTGAATACCTAATTTAGTTTGAAGCTCCACCAACAGATCCTCTATGGCTGCCCCCTTAGCCAAACCATTAGACAACAATTCCACCAGTTCTTGCTTTCTGATTACAACCTTACCCCTCACAATTCCTCCTTCTGTGTTCTTACACGGAACCGCCGGTTTCGAAGAGCTGAAATCTTCTGCTTCTTTGCTTTCGCTTGATCTGCTTCTGGTTGTGTCTTGGCACTTCTGTCCCTCTCGGCCATTCCTATTGTCCCCAAAAGGAAGAAGGGGCTGCTCATTTAGGCCGCCACAGACTTCGTTGGAAACAAGTTTAAGGGCAGAAGGTGCGATACAGTTGCCCATTTAGGTGACCTCTAGTAGCCTAAACAATTCCAATACAACCGTTGTGAATCAATGGCAGCCTAAGAGACAAGCGATGGTCTGTGATATCTAGTAGCCGGTTCAATTCCAATACAACCTCCGGTTGTGAATGAATGGCAGCCTACCAGACAAGTGATGGTCTGTGATATATAAATATATATAGACAGTAGTAGGGGATTGTCATATATATTAGTGCCATGTGGAGCGTTAGAGGGTGTTGTTCAAACTTCAACGTTCAAAATCGATAGGGTAATTCAACGTTCAAAATGGATAGGTTAATTCAACGTTCAAAATGGATCTTGATAGGGAATCGAGAGAGGTCATTGGAGATTGAAAACGTGCAAGGACTTGAAGCAGAAGAGGACCACGAATCGGATGGAATTTGACGGGTAAATGCCCGTCATCAGTCAATTTATCCGTCAAATACAGCTAAGATTTTGTGGAGACCGTCAAAATCTGGCTTAGAATAAAAAAAAAACATTTTAGATTTTGTTTGTTACCGGCAATTTTGACGGTTGCCCGTCATTTGAAATTCCAACCCTCCCACGATAGTGACTGTGTGACTACAACATTCAATGACTAATTCTCAGCCTTCGTGATTGAAGGAGTCATGTAATGTTGCACCAAACTTCTTAGAGTTGCCGAATTACAATATGACGTGGAGAAGTCATAGTTTTGATTGTAAATTTCTCAAGGTGGTAAGAATGTGGGGTAAGAAGTCAGAGTCACGTAACAAAGACACACAATGGACTTCACGAGTGTTGAACTTTACGTAGAAAAATGTATTTGAAGTAATTTTACCAAGTAAAAACAGTCATTGTTTATTTTTATTTTTATAATTGAAAAATGTTTTTCAAATTCTAAAACTTAATTTCTTTAATATTGTGCTACATAGACAACAAGGAGTAACCTTCGCGACACACTTGTTCCCTACGTGAACAGTTAACGGTGCCTCTAGCTCTGTGTCCATCCTTCTCCACCTCATTTGCTCGCTCTTGCTCCATTATCGGAAGGCTGAGTATCTAGAAAAGTTAGAGGGGAACAAAATTTCTTATTAAAATGATAACAAATTTCTTTGTGATTGTTATGAATAGTGTATATGTAATGATCTTTTTGTCAAACTCCAAGTTTTTCTTGTGGGAGTGGTGACCATTTTTAACTTGTAATTTTAGATTACTTTTTACTTATGTCAAAGGTGTATATATTTTAGAATTTTGGGGTGGACTACTATCTATGCTTTTTCATCTAAATACAAGAATAAGACAAGTATATTGTCTAGATTGATTTTATGGACCTCATTCAATATTAAAAATTAGACAAAGTTCCATTCCTACTCTAATCATGCTTTATTACGAACCAAAGGTTTCAACGGAGAACTATCTTCAATTACCTATACTCTTGCTGGAGCCAAAGGTATCCTAAAATTGGAATCCAACATTCTCCGTAAAAGCTATATGTATTTTTCGTCCTTCCCATCTTCTAGTGGTGTTGGTACAGTCACTTCCATGGTTTCAAGAATAGGAGAGTTCCCAAGCAACGAGGCCAACATTTCGATCTCCTTATCATCATAATTGCGCAGATGTGCAGATACATTCAGAAGATTGAGCAGTGGAGAATCTTAAACTTGTGGGAATGGTTGGATGTTTGGTTAAAGTGTGTATATGGTGAATTTTGAATTTTAAACTTATCATATGTTGAATTTTGAGCTTTGAATATTTTGAATTTTAAACTTTACAGAATACCACATATATGTTGAATTTTTTATTTTATAATTCATCTGATAATAATGCTTTCAGAATTGATATTTATTATTCCAAAAGCTAGTGTTAATATCTTTTTTATCTATGAACTTTAGAGAAAACTAGTTGTATTTTACCTCCTTTCTCCAAGGTCACCTACTTTGTTTCTCTCTTTTAAGACTCATAGTTCATGCTTGTTGGGTTAGTCTTTTTCACCTAGTTTTAACTCCTTGAGAACTATAGATGAATGAGTGAAATACAATGAGTCTATCAGGATTTTTGTGTTTATTGCTTAAAAAATATGTAAAAAATACAAGCTCAATGGTAGAGCAGTTGCATTACATAATGCAAAAGGTTGGTGGTTCAATTCCACTTTGCCTTATCATAAATATCTGCATTCTATCACTACTAGATTGAGGAAGTATTGAGACAATATTTTTGTAAATTGTCTCAACTACCACAAAACAAAATTGTGTATTGTCTTAAATAATGTCTTTAAGAGAGTGTCATAAATTATTGTCTTAAATTTAAGACAATAATTTAAGATACCTTCTTAAAGACAATATTTAAGACAATGCATAATTTTGCTTTTGTCTTAAATTTAGTCAATTTACAAAATATTGTCTTAACACCTCTCTTTGTACTAATGTTCAAATCTCATCACAATAATTAATTATGGCACTGAAATAATTGACCATTTTAGATATAGATAGATTAATAAAAAAAAGTTTTCCCATGAAAAATTGATAGTAGCAGCGAAAGGATCTATCGCATTGGATGCAAGTAGATTAATTACCAAATGTTTCAATAATAAAAAATAATGCATTTTCATTTTTCATAAATATGACATGTTTAAAATTTTTTATTAGCTATATTTTTTTTTAATATTTTCTATGTAATATGGCCCTATAATCTTGAAATTATTGTAAATCTTTGACTTTTAAAAATTTCATTCGCCTTTTAATATAAATCACTATTTACCCATTTTTGTGTAATTATTTTTTTCAATTTTGACTTTATTCCAATATATAGTTATCATCAACATTTGGAATCTAGTATGCCTTTACACAAACAAATTTCGTTCATCCATAAAGAATATACTTTCTCAATCAAATTGAGCTCAATGCATGTTAAAAACGTTTGATAAAGTTTTAAGTAATAAATTTGTTTTGTTTAACAAATAATTTCGGTAAGGAATAATGCATCTCATCATCTTGTGCATAGGACAATACTATTCACTTTTATTTCTGAATTACAAAAAGTTGCACAAATTGTAACAATAATTCATCTCAGACTTTCTCAATTCTTGTCTTTTTATTATATTAATTTTATGGAACATCATTCATATGAAAATAGGACAATACTATTCACTTTTATTTCTCAACTATAAAAGTTGTACAAATTATAACAATAATTCTTCTCATTATTTTTATTTTTATGTAATGTATGAAGAACATTTAGATGAAAGATAAAAAATAAATTTGGTGTCAAATATTTAACATATACATATATAATTACTTAATCATAAATTCCAACATAAATAATTATTAAAAAATCAAATAATGTGACTTTTTAAACAAAATTTTATACCCTATTAATTCAAAATTCCAAAACTTAATGATAAATTCTAATATAAATAAATTAAAAATAAAATAATATGACTTTTTAAACAAAAGTTATATTCAATTAATTCAAAATTCCAAATAGTTCAAAACTGACTTAGACCTTTTATCTGATACATTAGGCTTTTTGACCTGATATGTTAAGCAAATTTAAACAAGTTTAATACACAACAAAATCAAAATTGAAAATTAATTTAAAGCTTTTATTTTACAATTTTATTGAAAATAAATGTAAAAATGAAATTTAATTTTAAAGAAGCTGAGTTTTTTAAATTAAAATAAAAATTAGTATTTGAAAAATGTTTTACAATTTTATAATTAGTATAAGCACTTAATTTGTAGCTGGTAAATTTTGATAGTTCACATGTTAAGTGCTATCATTTGTCAAGTTATTTGTTATCTTTTTATTTTAGTTAAATAAGTTGTCTTTCATAAATTAGGATTTATCTACCCTTCAATTAAGAGTTATCCTTACATCAATCTAGATAATACATTTATCTCATACTGATGCAATCTAAAAAATATAAATACTTATCTACCCAAAATCTCAAATAAAAATATATATAAATATACAAATATAATACACTTATCTCAGATTGATGCAATCTAAAAAATTATAAATACTTATCTACCCAAAATCTCAAATAAAAATATATATAAAGATACAAATAAAATAAATATAAGTTATAACATAATTTTAAAAAAATGAATCTTTTAATTAAAATTAAAATTAAAGTTTGAACAACGTTTCACAATTTTATAAAAATAAAATACAATTATAATTGTTTTTAAGGTTCAAAAGTCATAAGTAGATTTTTTTTATTTCAATGGAGAAATTGTTACCTGACTTCTTGTCTTACAAATCTGACCACCCTGAGAAGTTTTTTTAAATAATACATCAAAATTCCAAATGGATTAACGCCATATTTCATAATTCCGGCAACTCTAATAAGTTTGGTGAATCGTTCAATCACGAACTGTAATTCTACGCTGAGAATTAGTCAATGAACGTTATCCCACACGTAACTGTCCTTGTCCTCTTCTGCTCCGAGTCCTTGCACGTATCAATCTCCAATGACCTCTCTGATAGACTTCCGTCAATATCCATTTTGAACGTTGAATGACCTTATCAATTTTGAACGTTGAACCACACCCGCTAACGTTGCACATGGCTCTAAAACCTCTAATATATGACGATTCCATATCATCACTTATCAACACTTGTCTTGTAGGCTGCCATTCATTCACAACCGGAGGTTGTATTGGAATTGAACCGGCTATCATATATATATATATCACAGACCATCGCTTACTGTCTGTTAGCTGGCTGCCATTGATTCACAACCAGGGGTTGTATTGGAATTGTTTCGGCTACTAGAGGTTAGCTAAATGGGCAACTGTATCGCCCCTTCTACCTTTAAACTTGTTTCCAACGAAGTCCGTGGGGACAATAGGAATGGCCGAGATGGACAGAAGTGCCAAGACACAACCACAAGCGGATCAAGCGAAAGCAATGAAGCAGAAGATTTCAACTCTTTGAAACCGGCGGTTCCGTGTAAGAACAGTACAGGAGGAGGTATTGTGAGGGTTAAGCTTGTAGTCAGAAAACAAGAACTGGTGGACTTGCTGTCTAATGGTTTGGCTAAGGGGGCGGCCATAGAGGATCTGTTGGTGGAGCTTCAAGCTAAATTAGGTCATCAGAGTAGTACAGCAGTATATAATCCATGTCAAGAGAATTGTCACAGTGGATGGAGGCCGTCGTTGGAGAGCATCCCTGAAGAGAATATAAGTACTAATAATTAATTCGCAACGGGATTGATCTAATTCTAAGTTGAAATGAGCTGCCAAGACCCTGCTGCTCTTGAAATTAAGGTTCTCTCTGTGTTTGAGGGCTTTACTTTTTAATGGTGCTGTCATGCACATAGCTATGGTTATCCTGCAGATTTGGCAGATAAAAGGGAAATACGGCGAGACTGACAAAATCCATCGATTATATACATTTATTATTGTTGTTAAGAAAGTCCAGAAAACAGTTGGACTTTTTATGAAGTAACTGTATTTTCCCTCTGAAATCTAAGTGAAATCTAAGTTGGCTAAAACCAAGCCGACGTGTTTAGGGGTCAGTTGATATTAAAATTTAATTTTCACTTTTTCACACCGACCTCTTTTTCCTTTTACTTGTTGGGTGAAACTTGTCTATCTCTGACTAGACAAGTTTATAAATTTTAGTCTGTCTTTCCACTCGACTAAATTTACTTAGACTTACTTGTTGGTTCTATCCACTGATTTTAAAGTCGGCTCAAGTTGGCTCACACAACCTGTAGAAATCTACAGAGTATGTTTCTTAGTCTAAAGACTTAAGAAATTACAAATGCTTTTCACGTGTGAGTAAGATGAAGTAAAATTGACACATTAACAAATCCAAATAACTTATAAAAAACATATGCCCAAATATGTAGGAAGACTTGAGTTGACCAATGTGCCATAAAACCTGGAACTTTCACGCACTGAGAAATTTATGGGTTCTTTGATCTTTCACTTAACAGTAATTGTAAAAGACATTTACAGAAGAAAATCTGGAAATATGTGCAGCAGCCAAATAATCATGCATTTCATATATTTAACTATGCGGAAATAACAAAGTATTACAAACTTGTCGGTCTAAACTTGTCGGTCCAGACTTGTCCTTTTACAGAGCTTTAGCTCTTCGACTGAATCACTTACACAGAAGCTTGAGCTTCGACTTCTCTTTTCTCACCCTGAGTTCCTCCAGTGTCTATTGTCTGTAATCTCTCTTGACTCTCTGTAAACTGATTTACAATTTGCTTCTTCTATTTATAGGCAACCTGAAGATTGCTTCTACATGGGTCGACTAACTCACCATTAAAGATTGTAATAACTATCTACCTAAAAACTTAGCTTCAGAAATAAATTCGACTGGTTTACATTGCCTAATCGTGGACTATTCCTTCTTGTCAGACTAACAGACAAGATCTTGACTGGTACAGACTTTGATAGAGTCGGCTGAGAGTCAGGTACAGATCTGCGAGTAATTACTTTTTTCCAACACTCCCCCTTAATTATAAGCAGATGGGGATTTTTAAAACAAAATTTACAAAATGTTTCAGAGCTTAGACATGCTATGTTTATGACAGAGTTTACTATGGAGAACTTGTCATTCCAAGATAACTACGCAGATACTGAAATGTGTCATTTGCCTATGGTTTCTTAAAGATGTCGGGAAGTTGGTCTTCAGACCTACAAAATTCCAAATAAATTTGTTTGTCATTCACCAACTGTCTTATAAAATGAAACCTTGTGTCGATGTGCTTGGTTCTCTTGTGAAACACATGATTCTTTGATAATGCTATGGCTGAATTGTTGTCGCAGAAGATGGTTGTTGAAGCTTGATGGTTCTGTGACAAATATTTTAAGACTCTTCTCATCCAGACATCTTGACATGCAGCACAGGTCGTTGCAACATACTTTGCTTCAGCTGAAGATAGAGTTACTATGGGCTGTTTCTTTGAAGCCCATGAAACAACACCTGTACCAAAATGAAATGTGTACCCAGATGTGCTTTTCCTGTCATCTATGCTGCCTCCATTGTCACTGTCATTGTAACCAATGAGTTTAAAATTTTCTGAGGTAGAATACATAATACCAAGGTCTTTTGTGCCATTTACATGCCTCAAAATTCTTTTACCTGCTTGCCAATGTGAGTCTTTTGGTGACTCCATGAACCTTGAAATCAGACTTACTTCATACATAATGTCTGGTCTTATTGCTATCAAATACATAAGGCTGCCAACAAGCGTTTTGAACAGTGTAGGGTCGACAATGGATCCTTCATCATCCTTGCTCAATTTTAAACTTGTTATCACTGGTGTTGGGGTTGTCTTGCAGTTAGACATGTTAAATCTTTTTAAATCTTCACTTGCATACTTTGTCTATGATATAAAAATACCACTTTCAGACTGTTGAACTTCAATGCCCAGAAAAAACTTCATAAGCTCCAGATCAGTCATTTCAAATTCACTTTCCATGACTGTTTTAAAATCTGTTATGCCATAATCACCAGTAAATATTAAATCATCTACATACAGGCATACAATTAACATCTTACCTTGCTCATCGACTTTGGTGTACAAATTCGGTTCACTTTCACTTCTGTGAAATCCATTTTCAGTGAGATAGGAATCAATCCGACTGTACCAAGCTCTAGGAGCTTACTTCAAACCATATAATGCCTTTTTCAGCCTGTACGCTTTATGCTCTTGACCTAGAACTTCATACCCTTGTGGCTGTTCCACATATACTTCCTCTTCTAGATAGTCATTTAAGAATGTCGACTTGACATCCATTTGATGAACATGCCATTTGTTTTGTGCAGCAATGGCCAAAACTGTTCTGACTGTATCCATGCATGCAATAGGTGCAAACATTTTATTGAAGTCGATGTCGGGTTGCTGTGTGAACCCTCTTGCTAGCATTCTTGCCTTGTGCTTTTGCACATTCCCATCAGCATCTTGCTTTGTCTTATAAATCCATTTGACACTGATTACATCTTTGTCTGTTGGTACATCAACCAGTTCCCATGTCAGTTTTTTCTCAATGCATTCTATTTCTTCATCCATGGCTTGTGCCCATACTTCTTCTTCAACAGCTTCTTCAAATGTTAGTGGATCATATATAGGTGCAAATAATGCAAAGAGAGAGAATGAATTAGGTGTACCAGCTTCATATATCTCCCACAGACTTCTTGTCTTCATCGATTCTGTCGATGTCAACCTCGATGAAATGCTTGATGGAGTCCGATGTCCTCTTGGTGTACTTGTCGGTGTAGCTTGAGCTGCTATTTGTGTCGATGGTCCTTGTGCTGAACCATGTCTTGGTGTCATGGGAGTCGACGATGCTCTGACCGGTTGACTTACATGTGGTGTTTGAACCACTTCCTCTTCCATATCATAATTGTCGACGTTCAACACAATGTTGACATTTATGTCGACAGTTCCATCCCATGATTCATTCTCGACAAATTGAATATCTCGACTGATTATCACTTTCCTTGCCACAGGGTCATACAACTTGTATGCTTTTGTGTCTTATGAATAGTAGACAAAAATACATTTCTGTCCCTTCTTGTCTAACTTCCTTCTCAACTCATTTGGAACATGAGCATATGCAACACAACCAAAAAATTTTAAATGTGAAACACTATGATTTATACCTGTCCATGCTTCTTGGGGAACTTTGTTCTTCACACTCTTTGTTGGACACCGGTTCATAATGTATATGGCAGTTGCGACTGCTTCACCCCAATACTCATTTGGCAAATGCTTGGCTGCCAACATGCTGTGTGCCATCTCCATGATGGTTTTGTTCTTTCTTTCGGCAATACCATTATGCTGAGGTGTATACCGTGTAGTGAATTGTTTTTGTATGCCATGGGTCTTGCAAAAATTCAGAAATTCATTTGAAACATATTCACCTCCTATGTCGGTCCTTAAGATATTAATGCGATGTCCACTCTGGTTCTCCACAAGTGCCTTAAATTGCTAAAAATAACCAAATGCATCAGATTTATGTTTCAAGAAATATACCCATGTTTTTCTTGAGTAGTCATCAATAAAGGTTAGAAAATACTTGCAACCACCAATGGATGATGTCTGCATTGGACCACAGATGTCAGAGTGCACAATTTCAAGTGGTGTGCATGCTCTATAGGACTTTTCGACTGGAAATGTCTCTCTGTGCTGCTTGCCAAAAATGCAGCCTTCACAAATCCTCTCTGGTCTGTCGATCAATGGTAATCCCTTCACCATATTCTTTGTGTGCAGTAGCTTTAGCCCACCAAAATTTAGATGTCCAAATCTGAAATGCCACAACCAGGATTCATCTTGAACTTCTGTCTGAAATGCAGCTTGCAAATTAGCGCTGCAATTTTCTCTCTTGTCGAGGAGCTCGACTGTTTCTTCACTTTCTTCCTTGAATGCAGCTCCTGTCTTTGTCTTCCCTTTTATGTTGGGAACTATCCTCAATGGAAACAAGCGGTTGCTTGTCATTGGCACTTTTGCTATCAGTTGGTCGCTGGGACGCTTGTCTTTGATCACAGAGTGTTCATCTTCCATGTAGACTCTGTAGCCTTTTTGTAACAACTTTCCAATGCTTAACAAATTATGTTTCAGACCTTCGACATGATAGCTATCAGGGATATACTTACTCTCCCCCTGTTTGGTTAGAATATCAACAGTGCCTTTTCCTAAGATAGTAACTTGGACATCGTTTCCAAGTGTAACATCAGTTTTAACTAAATTGTCTAGACTGGAAAACAGATTTAAATTACCAGCCATATGGTTGTTGCATCCTGAATCTAAGTACCATATGTCATGTGGACTTTCTTGGACAACATTGCATTCAAGTGGAGATGTCGATGCCATTAACATTGCGCTTCTTGAAGTGTTGGTGCTGGTTGACTGACTTGGGCTTTTCCTTCCTTGGTCATATTGCTTATTCGTGCATTCATATGCATAATGACCAAACTTCTTACAGTAATGACATTGAATTTTTGATTTATCAAACCTCTGGCCACTTGGCTGACTTGGGTTCTAATTATCTCCTCTGCCATCGACATTTGCAGGACTTCTGCCTCGTCCTCCTCTTGAAGAACTTCTTCCTCTGCTTTTAAAGTTGTTTCTCCCCCTGCCTCTACCACGACTTATGGACGACTATGCTGCAAATACACCTTCCAATGATGTCTGTGTTCTGTTGAGTCTATGTTCATGATTGATGAGTGAAGCTTACAACTCATTAATGGTAAATCTCGTTATGTCTGTGTGTTCCTCTAAGGTCACAACCAAGTTTTCAAATCTTGGGGGAAGACTTCTGAGAAGTTTTTCAACAACCCTTTGGTCTGCTATGGGTTCTCCATGAGATTTCAGTTGGTTTATCAACCCAACAACTCTGGTGTAGAATGTGTCTACATTCTCTGAATCTTTCATGGATAGAGATTCAAAATATCTTCTCAGAATCTGCAACTTGGATGTCTTTACCTTATCCAAACCATGATAGGCAGTCTCCAATGTATCCCATGCTTCCTTAGCATTAGTTTTTGCTGCTATTCTTGGAAGTATGCTCTCATGCATAGCTTGATGTATGAAAAATAGAGTTTTTCCATCTTTCTTCCTCTTTTCCCTCAAGACACCTTTCTCAGCTTGTGTGAGATTGTTATATGCTGTCATGTCTGCTGGTTCTGCATAACCATGCTGGACTATCTCCCATACATCTTGACCTCTGAATAAAACCTTCATTGTCAAAGACCAATATTCATAATTCTTTCCTGTAAAAATTGGAGTTTGCAATGAACCAGAAGTGGAAGCCATTTTTAATTTTTTTAATTAACTTTCCTTAGAAAATTAATTTCCACCATTTAAGACAAGTTTTCTTTCCTAAATCTTGGGCTGATATAAACCTTGCTCTGATATAAAACCTTGCTTTGATACCAGTTGGCTAAAACCAAGCCGACTAAACTTGAGTTTGGGGCTTAGTCGATATTAAAATTTAATTTTCACTTTTTCACGCCGACCTCTTTTTATTTTTACTTGTTGGGTGAAACTTGTCTATCTCCTGACTAGACAAGTTTATAAATTTTAGTCCGTCTTTCCACTCGACTAAATTTACTTCGACTTACTTGTCAGTTCTACCGACTGATTTTACCTCGACCACTTGTCACTTCAAAGTCGGTTGACTTCTTTGACTTCTCAAGTCGACTCACCTCTCTGACCACTCAAGTCGGCTGACCTCTTCGACCACTCAAGTTGGCGACCTCAGTCGGCTGACTCAACCGACCTCTCAAGTCGGTTCACACAACCGACCACTCAAGTCAATTCACTTTGGTCGAAATCTATAGAGTATGTTTCTTAGTCTAAAGACTTAAGAAATTACAAATGCTTTTCACTTGTGAGTAAGATGAAGTAAAATGGACACATTAACAAATCCAAATAACTTATAAAAAACATATGCCCAAATATGTAGGAAGACTTGAGTCAACCAATGTGCCATAAAACCTGGAACTTTCATGCAGTGAGAAATTTATGGGTTCTTTGATCTTTCACTTAACAGTAATTGTAAAAGACATTTACAGAAGTAAATCTGGAAATATGTGTGGCCAAATAATCATGAATTCAACCAAAAACTATTTCATATATTTAACTATGCAGAAATAACAAAGTATTACAAACTTGTCAGTCCAGACTTGTCAGTCTAAACTTGTCGGTCCAGACTTGTCCTTTTACAGAGCTTCAGCTCTTCGACTGAATCACTTACACAGAAGCTTGAGCTTCGACTTCTCTTTTCTCACCCTAAGTTCCTCCAGTGTCTATTGTCTATAATCTCTCTTGACTCTCTGTAAACTGATTTACAATTTGCTTCTTCTATTTATAAGCAACTTGAAGATTGCTTCTACATGGGTCGACTGACTCACCATTAAAGACTGTAATAACTATCTACCTAACAACTTAGCTTCAGAAATAAATTTGACTGGTTTACATTGCCTAATCGTGGACTCTTCCCTCTTGTCAGACTGACAGACAAGATCTTGACTGGTACAAACTCTAACAGATTCGGCTGAGAGTTAGGTATGGATCTGTGAGTAATTACATTTTTCCAACAATCTACATATTCAATGCAAATGACACTTGAGTCATGTTAGTAGAGATTATTTATGATTTGTGAATATCTGAGACTGTTGAAAAGATACTACCTTCCATTTATCTTTGACATGTTTCTTGGGTTCTTAGATGGAATATGAGTTCGTTAGAGTTATCTAAATAGAAGATTTAAATACCTCTCAATCTACTAATTAGGTCTCAATATACTGATTAGGGATTTGATTGGGTGTTAGAAACTTAAAAGGTCCGCCGTAGTTGGAAGCATATAACAAATCCTCCATGAATGCTGAGAATTCATTTAATCCAACAAATCAGTTGATGCGGAAAACCGATACTATATCGTCAAATATCACGAAATCGTCCATAGGCAAATTCAAAACCCTTAGAAAATTTAAAGTTGTAACATCTTTATCAAAACAAACCATAATATATTTTTCAGCTGAACACCATCTTTTGTCTAGAGCCGGGACTTATTACCCCACACCTCTCTAACCCCAATAGCTATGGGTTAGCCGTATAGTGTTGGAAAAGATTGAATATTGGGAAGGATTTTACTATAAAGAAAATTGAAGGTTTGGGTAGTCGAGTAGTTGTTGGAGGTATGGAATATATAATACTTAATAGGTAGGAGTTGATTGACTGGGTGAGTAAAACTTGGAATCCCTTGTTTGATTATATACTACAGGTCCTTTGGCTTTCGAGAGGGTGGTTTTGTTTTATTTTTCTGGAGAGTTCTCATGTGTAGAAGGTCTTAGAAAATTATTGGTTTATTCAGGAGGGTTCTTTAGTGTTGTGGAAGTGGTCAGTGGGTTTCAATCCGGTGACTCAGGTAGTGAACAAAAGACACCTTTGGGTTCTTCTGCCTAGTCTACCTCTTAAATTCTAGTCTGAAGAGATTTTAGAGATGATCACAAATCATTTGGGAAAATTTATTTCAGCTGACAAAGTCTCTATGCGTAGGGGAGATAGAAGAATGGCATGGGTCTTCGTAGATTTGGATATCTTGGAGGGGCTTCCTGATTCCTTTCAGATTTTATGGGAAGACTTTATTATTAACCAATGCCTGGATTAGAAAGGAATCTAGTTCATATGTCTCATTTGTCATGAGACAGGCCATGCCAAGAGTGATTGTAATGTTGGTTTTGCTGGGAATAACCTTGGGAGGAGGTTTTCGTCCTCTATGCCCACTGCAATACTTCTTGACATATAAAGAAGTTCTTCTTTAAAGGAGGAGAATGCATAATCCCTAGGTATGTCGAATTGTCCTTCACCTGTACCTTACGAAGACTTAACTTCTAAAGAGCTTATGTTCATTAAATCAGTGGAGAAATATTTAGAACAGAGACTAAAAAACCCTAGTTCTGTCAACATGACTAGTCAAGACTGTTCAAATATTTTTAGGCCACTTGTGTGCAAACCCTCCTTTAAAATATTGGATCTTGTTTATTCTCTAGGTTTGGGTAGAGATTCGAGGTTTTCGACTCCTATGTCTCCCACCATGAAAGGTTTAGGTCTTTCCTCTTCACTAGAAACTATTTCTACTTTAAAAGGTTGTTTGGAAGATTTGATCTCACATTTTGACTCTTGCAATCCTGCTGAGGATTTTATGAAGGATTGCCCCTCAAATTCTTGTAAAAAAGTATCAAATTTATCCCCTCTTCCTATTTATTCTTGTGGAAAATGATGAGATTATCCCCATCAATTCCGTTAGGTATCAAAATGTTACTCTTCATAGGAAGAATAAGGAAAAACTATTTGTAGATTCTGCAGTAGATGAAAGGGAAAATGATTTGTTATTAGAAGCTGGGTATAATCGCCTTTCAGAAAGACTACGACTTGCTAAGGAAATTGGTGTTAGATTTTTAACATTAAGCTAGCATAACATTAGCATCTTTAACTGAGAGAAAAACAAGCACAACAATCAAACACAAGAGACAATGAACACAGTGTTTTTCCTCGGGGAAACCATAAATGGAGAAAACCTCGCAGCTTCCTCAAAGATAGAATCAACACCAAAAGTGAAATCCAAAAATAGTAAGATGATCTCCCAAGAGCAGTAACCTCTTTATTCCTAGCCCCAGTGTCTTTCTCTTTTCTCAGCTATGTGCTACAACTGAGTGTGAGTGAGTGTGTGATAAATAGAGAGGCTAACTCTCTATTTATACTAATTCTCGACTTGACTAAACCTAACTAGGGTCGAATTCACTAAGTGAGTCTAATAACCCTAGTGCCCCGAAACTACGGGGACTTTAACCCTTAGAAAATAGGAGGGTTACCCACCTTGACTTGACATGACTTGTTTACATTATAGAAACTCCTGATAGGAACCTTGGGGCATGACATGACTCAAGTACATTACAAATACATCCCGGAATAAACATTGGGTTACAATACATAAGAAATACAAGTGAATACATTTCGAAGTTACAATTACATCAACACTCCCTCTTAACTAGGAAGGTATTCTCTCAACACAATTTATCAGCACAAGTCTTCTTCTCTGTATCATCTGGATCATCATCGAGTCTTCATCATCTTCACCTTCAAGTCATCTCTATCTTCAGGTCACCTTCGTCTTCAAGTCATCTTTACCTGGATCTAGATCATCACTTGATCTGGATCATCATCACTGAATCTGGATCATCATCATTGGATATGGATCATCCCTCGGTCTGGATCATCTCTGGAGTATCATCTCTGGATCTGGATCATCCCTCGATCTGGATCATCATCACTGGATCTTCACGAGTGCTATCTCATGATTCTTCTCATCACTGGAATTTCTACAGAGCTAGCCCTTTTTCATACTGGTTGTAGGCCTAGCCTCCATGTAGGTTTTCTTCAGCACTTATATCTGACCCTAAGTCAGAATGGCCCACCTAGCACTTACATCTGATCATGTAGGAACCAATCCTATAATCATATCAGAAAGGCACGCCCAACACTCACATCTGACCATGTGGGAACACCTCCCACAACCCTGTTAGAAAGGCCCAACACTCACATCCATCAACCAATGTCAGAAAGGCTCAGTAGTTACACTTGGCCATGAGAGGAACCAATCCTCCATGTTGAAAGGCTCTGCACTTACATCTGAAAACCAATGTCAAAAGGGCTCACTACTTATATTCGACCATGCAAGGAACCAATCCTTCATGCCAAAAGGGCTCTACACTTACATCTGACAACCAATGTCAGAAGGGCATGCACTCACATCTGATCTTGCAGGAACCAATCCTACAGTCATATCATAATGGCCCCCAGTCCCAGACTGGGCTACCTGGTAACTGACCAGGCGCCTCCATTCCAAGAATGGAATTCAGCGCTTACTTCTGATCATGTAGGAACCAATCCTATAGTCATATCAGAATGGATCAGCACTCATATCTGACATGGAAGGAACCAATCCTCTCACCATGACAGAATGGATTAGCCCTTACATCTGACTATGGAAGAGATCAATTCTCTCACCATGTCAAAATGGATTTGGGTCTCATCATTTCCCTTTGGACGAAACCTCGATTTGGAGAACACCAAGCTTCTCCCTGAAGTACTCGAACTTCACCCTAGCCAATGGCTTCGTTAACAAATCAGCTATCTATCGCTCTGTCGCAACATACTGGAGCTTCACTGCTCACCTCTGCACCATATCCCTAATATAGTGATACTTGATCTTGATATGCTTTGACTTGTCATGGAACACTGGATTCTCTGACAAATTTACACAACTCTGGTTATCACAATGTATACAAGTAGCATCCATCTGGAGATCAAATAGATCAAACAGTAGCTTTCATAGCCATACTGCCTCACAACTAGCTGAACAAGCTGCAACATAGTCTGCTTCAGCTCTACTCAGTGCCACATAGGATTCCTTCCTGCTAAACCAAGAGATCACACCTGATCCCATATTGAAGCAACACCCTGAAGTGCTCTTCCTATCGATGGCATTTCCTGCCTAATTTGAATCAACATAACCCTCTAGGTTAATATTCTGATTCACCCCATACTTGATCCCATAATCACTTGTACCCCTCAGGTACCTTAGAATATGCTTTATAGCAATCAAGTGAACATGTCTCGGATTTGTCAAGAATTGGCTCAAGGTGTTCACAGCAAAGAAAATGTTTGGTCTCGTGTTCGTCAGGTACATCAAGGACCCAATCATCTGACGATACATCGCAGCATCAACTGTATCTGATGAAGCATCGCTCAATAGCTTCAGGTTCGATTCTATAGGTGTGGTCATGGCCCTGCAGTCCATTATCCCAAACGTCTTCAGGATCTCTACTGCATACTTCCCTTGTCCAAGGGAGATTCCATCCACATTCTGCCACACCTCCATGCCTAGAAAATAATGCATCATACCCAAGTCCTTCATTTCGAACTCAGCATCAAGCTTTCTCTTCGTATCAGTAATCAACCCATCCATACTTGTTACAAACAGATCATCTACATACAGTAGTAGCATCACTGGGTTTCCATCTTCAACCTTGTAGTAAAGGTTGGAATCTGCTTTACTCTTGGTAAAGCCCAAATTGGATAGAAAGCTGTCAATTCTATCGTACCATGTCCTGGGTGCCTATTTCAAACCGTATAGGGATTTCTTCAGTCTGCACACATGAGACTCCCTGTCATGTGTCTCAAAACCAAGTGGTTGTTCTACATACACTTCCTCTTCCACTACACCATTCAAGAAAGCAATATTGACATCCATTTGGTGTATCTTCCATTTCATTACTACAACCAAATCAAGTGCTGATATGATGGAAGTGTATTTGGCTACATGTAGAAAGGTTTCTTCATAGTCTATTCCTTCTTTCTGTGAGAAACCATGAGCCATGAATCTTGCCTTATATTTCTCTATGCTACCATCTGCATCATGCTTGATCTTGTAGATCCATTTAGAAGTTACAATGGACTTCCCTTCTGGTCTTGGGACAACATCCCAAACATCATTCTTCATGATCGATTGATACCCTCGATCATAGCATCCTTCCATTCTTTCCGTTCTACCACTTCTTCATAATTGGAAGGTTCTTTATTGATAAAGTCACATAGTAAAGCTACATATCCGGAGCAGGATCTAGTTCTCTTTCTTTCAATATGATTCTCTTCTGGAGCCCCATATCTTGTGAGGATTCTTCTCCTGAGGTGGATCTACAGGTCTTTGTGGTTCTTCAAATTCTCGATCTTCTTCTTGAATTTATTCGTTCATGGTTGTATCATGAATTCTTGGTGTTCTGCTTCTTCAAGATCTTCAGCAGGTCTCTTTTTGGATTTGTTGTAAGCCGTGTCTTCATCGTATGTCATATCCCTGCTGATGTCAATCTTCTTGAATCCTGGGAAATATATTCTCTAAGCCTTCGAGCTTTCAGAGTATCCCACAAATATACCCTTCTTTCCTGAAGGATCTAGTTTTGTTCTCTTCTCTTTTGGAATGTGTATGTACACTGGACAACCGAATATTCTGAGATGACTGACTTTTGGTTTCTTGCTGGAAAATACTTCTTCAGGTGTCTTGTTCTCGAGTACTCTATGTGGAGTACGGTTCTGTACATACACCGTTGTTCTAGCAGCTTCTACCCATAGATGAATGGGAAGATCCTGAACATGAAGCATTGCTCTTGCAACTTCCATGATAGTTCTATTCTTCCTTTCTGCAACCCCATTCTGTTGTATATTATATGGAGTAGATAACTCCCTCTTAATCCCTGATTCTTTGCATAAGTCTTTGAATTCATTTGATTTGAATTCTTCACCATTATCTAATCAAAAGGTCTTGATCTTCTTTTCTGTGTGGTTCTCGATCAAGGCTTTGAATTCCTTGAACTTGCTGAAAACTTCATCTTTGTTCTTCATGAAGTAAATCCATGTTTTCCTAGAAAAGTCATCAATGAAAGAAACATAGTATACATACCCACTTAGTGAACCTGATGGCATTGGTTCACATACATCGGAGTGGATGATTTCCAAGATTCCTTTTGCCTTGCTCTCGCTACTTGGAAATGTCTTCTTTGTATTCTTTCCTTTCGCACATCCTTTGCAACCCCCTTCATGTTTTGCTTGAATTTTTGGAAGACCTTCAACAACTTTGCTTGCAAGTGGTAGTGCTCTGTAATGCACATGTGCAAGCCTTCTGTGCCAAAGTTCATTTGGCTCTACTGTGTCATGGACCAAAGCTTGTTCTGGATGGCCCTTCAATTTGTATAATCCTCCTTCTTGTTCTCCAATCACTATTGCATTGTCAATAGTCTTTCCTCTTGACCACATGAGGACTTGGCCATATACAAATGCAACCCTCATGCCTTTTGCATCCAGTGCCGATATGGATAGAAGATTCTTCTTTAGTCCTGGTACAAACAAGACATCCTTCATTTTCATAGACTTTTCGGAGTCTAACTTGTAGGAGGATTCACCACTACCTTTTATGGGATATCGGTAGTCATCCCCAAGTTTCACCTTATGGGGTGAATTATGTTCAGATGGTTTCTCAAAGGATTCCTTGAAACCTGTCATGTGTTTGGAAGCCCCACTGTCAATAAGCCAATCTTTGCTTCCATGAGTGACAGTTCCCATGAGAGCCGAGATCAGAACATATTCATCTTCACTTTCTTGTTTTACTCTCTTCCTAGGAGGATCATCATCCTCAGCAGTGTGAGCATGATGTCTTCTTTTGGAGTTCTTCTTCTTCTTGGATCCATTCTTATTCATGGGACAATTTGTAGCAAAGTGTCCTATTTCATCGCATGTATAACATTTGAGTTTGGATGGATCCCTTCTTACAGGATTGCTTTTCTGATGAGAATGCTTACCTTGGTGATGATGATTTTCCCTTCTTCCTTTCCTGGAGTGTACTGTGAGAGCTTGGTCTTCAATTCTCATCTTTTCTTCTCAAGCTGCTATCCGAGCTTCTTCTTGTGAACATTCTTCCCATAGTCTACTTGACTAACTTATTCCTAGCATAGATTCCTTGGATGAAAGAATCCCATGACCTAGGGAGGCCATTCAAGGTTGTCATCACAATTTATGCATTCTCCACTTCTTCATATACTACTTCTGGCTGTTCTTTGATCTGGGAGACCCTTGTGAAGTATGACTGGATGGTCTCCTCATTCTAGATCTTGACATTCTTCAACTAGTTCCTTAGAGTCATCTTTCGATTGATGTTCTTCCGTTCAAACAATTTGGTTAGGGCATCAAACATGGATTTAGGTGTCTTGAGGGAGGACACCTGTGGTATGAGGTGATCCTTGACAGAATCAGCAATGATCCTCTTTACCATAACCAACTTCTTCTTATGTAAGGCCTTGGCCTCATCTCCCTCTGGAACTGGAACCTCCTCATGGATGTAGGAGTCCAACTCATTTTCTACCAGGACCAAGGAGATCCTATACTTCCAGGATCAGAAGTTGTCAACTCCCTCAAGCTTTTCATCAAGCTTGGTATGATGAGACATCTTAACTGAGAACCTCAAATGGAAATACAAAATATTTAGATATTACCAGGTCAAGATGTCGGATTTGGATTTGGACCTGAAATCCTGTAGTGCTGGTTCAGGAGCAGATTAGGGTTTTTCTTTTTTGAAGTTCTGTCCAACCAAATGATTTGAATTTGATTCCTAACTTCGATTTTGGGGAGGAGATCAATCCAGGCTTGGGCTCACTAAAAAATTCTACTTCTGTGAAAATCCCTAATTTTCGGCAGTAGTGTCGGGTCCAAAACTAAAAAAGCTCAGAATTGGATTCTGCATTGACAGAAAGATGTGCCCTAGGGAGGAGAGTTATTCCACCCTTCTTTTGCTGAAAATCTATGGAGAGAGATCCACAAGGTAGGAATCCCTAGTTCCTGCAGCTGCACAGTGTCTTCTTCTCAGGTTAGCTCTGATACCATGTTAGATTTTTAACATTAAGCTAGCATAACATTAGGATCTTTAATTGAGAGAACAACAAGCACAACAATCAAACACAAGAGACAATGAACACAGTGTTTTTCCTCAGGGAAACCATACATGGAGAAAACCTCGCAACTTCCTGAGAGATAGAATCAGCACCAAAAGTGAAACAAAAAAATAGTAATATGATCTCTCGACAGCAGTAACCTCTTTCTTCCTTGCCCCAGTGTATTTCTCTTTTCTCAGCTATGTGCTACAATTGAGTGTGAGTGAATGTGTGATAAATAGAGAGGCTAGCTCTCTAATTATACTAATTCCTGACTTGACTAAACCCAACTAGGGCCTACTTCACTAGGTGAGTCTAATAACCCTAGTGCCTTAGAACTGCGGGGACTTTAACCCTTAGACAATAGGAGGGTTACCCACCTTGACTTGACATGACTTGTTTACATTATAGAAACTCCCGATAGGAACCTCGGGGCATGACATGACTCAAGTACATTACAAATACATCCCGGAATAAACATCGGGTTACAATACATAAGAAATACAAGTGAATACATTCGGAAGTGACAATTACATCAACAATTGGTTCTACAGATAGGGAACTTAGAGAAAACAAGCCCACAATAGAGGTTACCCAATGATATGCATATCTTTCAACATTAGAGGCCTATGAGCTGGTCCAAAAGTTAGAGCTCTCAAAAAAAAATCTTGAATAATAAAGCAGACATACATTTTATTCAAGAAACCATGGAGCGAAGTTTTAAAGCTTGTGAATTCTTTCTGAAATTTTTAAGGGATTGGAAATGTTATGCTATTGATTCGGTGGGTTTATCGAGAGGGATGGATGTTTTTTGGAACCCTAGGACTTGTAACTTCAAACCTTTTAGAACTTGTGCTAGGATTCTCCTAAAAGGTAACTTCAGGGGAATTGATAAAGAGCTAAATCTGCTTAACGTATATGCTCCATGTAAAGATGGAAAGGTATTTTGGGACAAAGTTGTATCAAGTGGTCTTTTAAATATTGAGAATATGATTTTAGGTGGAGATCTCAATTTGACCCTACATTCCTATGAGAATTGGGGAACGGTCCTTCCTTCAAATTTGCTAGAGGAGTATTTCGTTGATATGTTTGATAAGGCTTAGCTAGTTGATTTAGCTCCATAAAAAATTACCCTTACCTGGAGAGGTAAGAAAATTGGGGCAAATGCCGATAAAAGATTGGACCACTTTCTCATAAAAGAATCTCTACTGGATATGAGAACAAGCTATAGGTGTTGGATTTTACATCACAACATCTTTGATCATTTTCTAATTGTTCTCCAACTAGATGTATACCCACTTAACTTTTATAGACTTTTCAAATTCGATCATTCATGGCTAAAAAATGATGATTTATGTTTGATGGTTAAGAGATTCAGGGAAAAAATTGAAAATTTAGGAAGTACAAATGTGATGGAACATTTCTATTTTAAATTAAAAGAACTGAAGAAAGAAGTTGTTTTTTTGGACAAAAAATAAAGCCATTGAGAACAGAGCTAATTTAAAACAAAAAGAAGTGGAAATTACTGATATTATTTTGTCTAATTCTACAGGGAATATTTCAGATGATGTATTAAAAAAACTCTTAGCTCTTCAACTCATCTAGGATGAAATTATCTTGAAAAATGAAGAAAAGTTCAGGCTTAAAAACAGAGCAACTTGGTTGGAAGTTGGTGACAAAAATACAAAATTCTTCCATAGCTTTGCTTCTTTTCGTAGAAATTTAAATGCTATTTGGAAGATTCATGATGAAAATGATTTAATGACTTACTTTGATGATAAGATTAAAATGGAAGTAGAATCATATTATAAATATTTATTCAAAGATCATCAGGAGGCTCTTATTGGTAATCAACTAAAATTTTTGGAACTCTATCCCTCTTTTTTTTGAAGATGGATTGGACATAGGAAGAGAAATTACTTTGGATAAATTTGCAAAGGACAGGAGTCCTGGTCCAGATGGCTAGACATTCGAGTTCTTCCCAGATTTCTTTGATATCTTAGGGAAATATTTACTTGAGTTAGCAGAATTTTCCAGAAGAAAAGGATTTATGTTTGGAGCCCTAAATGCAACTTTTAGCACTTTAATAAAAAAAAAGACAATCCAGTTTCTTTCAATGATTTCATACCTATAGCTTTATGCAACTTGATCTACAAAATGATTTCAAAAACAATTGTTGATAGATTAGAGCCTTTTCTTTCTAAATTTATATCCAAAGAAGAGTTTAGCTTTTTGGATAACATGCATATTCTTGATGGTGTAGGGACTTCCAAGGAATGTTTACCTATGGTTAAGTCAAAAAATCTCAGATCGGTGGTTATGAAGCTCGATTTAGCTAAGGCATATGACAAAGTCAATTGGGACTTTTTGAGATTGGTTCTTCTTCAAATCGACATTCCTGTTAATGTTATAAACTAGATAATGGCATGTGTCACCACTCCAAATTTTGCTATTTTGATAAATGGTTCTCCAACTTCCTTTTTCAGAAGTTCTAGAGGATTGAGACAAGGATTCCCTCTCTCCCCTGTATTATTTTTTCTTATTATTAAAGGGCTCAGCAAACTTATCATTAAATATCGGGAGGATGGGTTTTTTACATGTATAAAATTCTTAGAAAAATTCTTAATCACTCATTTAGTTTTTGTAGATGTTGTAATCCTATTTGTACTTGACAATATTTATGAATGGAAGACTATGCTTTCTCTTTTGGATATTTTTTGTAATGCTTCGGATATGGATTTCAACACTGAAAAATCATGCATATATACTCATAATATTCAACAAGAGTGCACAAAAGATTTAAATGATCTTTTCTAGTATAAATTTGAGGAGTTGGAGTCTGGTTTTAAATATTTGGGTTTCTATATAAAACCCAACAACTATAGAGTGAAGGACTGGCATTGGATTATTAAAAAGATTGACAAAAGGATTTAAAATTGGTCATTTAGATTTCCAACTCTTGGGGGGACGCTAACATTGATTAAAGGCACGCTACAAAGCATCCCTGTATGCTGGTGTTCTCTGATCAAACTTCCAGCATCTTTCATATCTTCTATAAGGAAACATATTTTTCATTTTATATGGTCTGGATCAACTAGTGAAAGAATATTCCATTTAGCATCATGAGAGTTATTATCTTCTCCAACGGACCAGGGTGGTTGGGGAATAAAAAATATGTCAGTAATTAACTCTACTCTATGCCTTAAATGACTCTAGAGATGTCTCTTTTCTCAGAGTTTGTGGAGTGAGGTAATGAAATCAAAATATTTGCAGAATATTTCCATCAATACTTGGATTAGGAAGTCTGAGTTCTATTGTGCAAATGCATTAGTAATTTGGAGTAGTATGATGAAACTAATTGACTGGATGAAAAAAGGAAGAAGATGGAATATTAGGAATGAGAAAAATATTCTAATTGGAATTGATCCTTTTATAGGTGATTCTGGTCAACCCTATATTCCAACAAAAATTATAGAGCATCTCGAATGGATTGATATGAAGAATTTGAATTTTATGGTGAGGCCTAAGTGGGCTATCCTTAAAGGTGGATACTGGCTAAATGCAAGAGATATGGGACTTAGTGGTTAGTGGGCAGACAAATGGAAATCTTACACTGAGGTTCTGAAGATTGTTGGTATAAAGCTCAGTAATGAAAAAGACACTCTGGTATGGTTTGAAAACAAGAAAAATGGGGTCTTGACAACTAAATTGGCATATGTGTTCATGATATAAAAAAAAGTTAGTCATATGGAGGCATCATGGTGGTCCAAAGGTTTGTGGAAATGGAACACCCCAACCAAATTAAGATGCTTCTGGTGGTTAACCCTTAAGGAAAAAATCCTTAATTGGAAAAATTTACTGAATAGAGGTTGGCAGGGTCCTAGTATTTGTTTTATGTGCAAAAATGAAGGTGAATCTACTTCTCATTTATTTGTGGAATGTCCTCTCTGTTTGGAAGTTTGGAAAACTATACAAGATCATGTCGGTATTAGTTCTTTCTGGGGAATTGGAAGTTTTCACAAATATTTTCAAAACCGGTTTACTGAGGTAGATCTTTATAAATTGCAGCCTATTTTTGTCTCTTGGTAGACTATATGGATTTCTAGGAATTCCTCCGTTTTTCTAAATATTCGACCAAATGTTCATATTTGCAGCATGAGAATTCTGAATCTATTTAAGGAATATGAGAATCTTGTCTACAAAAGGATCACCAAAAGGCTATTTAAGCTAGCATATTGGTTTCAAATGGAGCAGTTGGTTTCTTTGATGGTGTATCCAAATTGTATAATTGTGGTTGTGGCTTTGTCCTTAACTTAAGTAAAGATCACTTTTTTGTATTTCAGTTTTGGTGGTGGTCCGAGGACAAACACAAAAGTTGAACTCTTAAGTTTATATGGTCTTCTTCTTATAGCTTCTCTTATTAGAGTATCCAATATTAGTATTTATGTTGACTCAAAGATTATTATAGACTGACATAATGGTTTTTTAAAACTACAGGTTTTACCTCTTAGTCATTGGAGTCATAAAATCCATCTAATTAAAAGTACTTTTGCAAGCATTACTTTCAGCAATATTTCTAGGTGTTTCAATGCTACAACAGACTCACTTTCAAAAGAAGCACTCTCATCTTTGTTTGGTTTTGCAAGTATTTAGGAATATATGGAAGGGAAGAAGACCTTTAAAGGATTTTTTGATACGAAGAAGCTTATATTCAGAGCAGAATTTGAAGATGTAAGACTATAGAGCAGGTCCTCTTTTGTCTTTTTGATCAGTTGTTGAAGCACTGAAAGGGATAGTCTTCTGAACTAGCTTGAAGATTGAATCATTTGGGTTATGTATTGTTTATCTGAAAGGACATATTCTGAAATTTTTTGTAAGGGACTGTAAGAAGGATGTATTCTTTCCTTGATTTAATATAAATAGTGGGAAAGTTTTTTTTTGAAAAGATTTCCAAGATGGTCAGGATTTTTATGAAATTAAAGAAGATTAATTATCTATTGTTTTTTGGTGATTAAAAAAGATTACCCAAAATATTAACAATAATGTAAATTTAAATGTAAGTGATATTAATATAGAGTCATCTTAAACTCAAATTTATTAAGCACCTATAGATAGCTAATCTTCAAAAAATATAATTTTTTATTTTTTTTTGAAAAAATTGAAACTCAATAAATTGAATCCTTTTAGTTTTTAATAAATTTGGTTTGAAGAGAAATCTATGTTGATTTATTTATTTTTATAAAAAAACAAAAAACCATTTTAATGCAATTTTTTTCATTTAAATTTCCAAACAAAAAATCATTATAATCATTATTTGATTAGTTTTATTAAATCGTGTGAATATTAGAGTGATTTGTCTCCATTGTTAGGCTATTCTCTCTTCCGTATATTGTTATTTCTCAATGTTATAGGCATTTTACACATAGTTGGGTTGGGTTGTACTCTCAATCATTCGCAGAATTTCTATGCAGCTACGCTTTTATCTATTGGCTAGGCATAATTTTCTCTCTCTAGCTGAGAACCCTATTATCAACATATTACGCCATTGCTAAGCATAGTACCTTGCATGTTGGAACATAAGCGTATGCGTTAGGACAATAAAACAAGTGGTAATCGCTTCCAAGGAACATACACGTGACTCGTTAAAATACATTTATTTTAATTTATTTCTTTCAAGCAGTTTTTGTAATACGTGATTCTTTTCATTTGGCATATCATGGTTAATTTTATCATTGTATTCTTTTAAGGGCACATTAAATGCTTTTTGATTTAGAGTAATGAATATCAAGGACAGGCTTTTTTCTTCCTAAGAAAAATATCATGGTTAATTTTATCAATGAAAGACTTACCTATTTCACCATCTTATTTGTAAAGCCATCACATTACTTAATTAAGTACCACTTTATACAAGACTTGGAGAGGTGTTTATTTTTATTCCATTTCTTAGGAGAGAGGACTCATGTCTGTGTCTAGTTTGGCTCTCTTTCATAAGTTGGAAAACCACCACCACTCTTGTGTTTAATCAACGGCCACTTTGAAAAAAGATGGCTTTAATAAATTGGCTCTCTTGTGTTTATTAGGTGGCCAAAAAAACGGTTTTAATTAATTGTTTCATATTTGTTTTGACAAGTGGTATTCAATTTGAATTGGAGTAAAGGGTTCCTTGGTTGGGAGTCCAATAAACCTCAAAGGTTGGATCTTTTTGACATGAAACATAACAAATTTGTCATTGGTTAAATTATTAATAACAGATTTGCAATGCATTGTTATTTTGACACAACATATCAGTTAAATCCATGGTCACTAGAAACATAACAGATTTGTCATTGATTAAATTATTATGAATGCATGCTTGAAAACAGAATGCATTGTTAATTTAGTACAACGTATGAGTTGAATCCTTGGTTAAGAATGCATTGTTAATTTAGCACAACATATGAGTTGAATCCTTGGTTAAGTATTGACATCATATGTAAACCAAAAAATGAATTAATTATGCAAAATGTCATTCATCTATCTCTAATTATATGAATGTAAAGTAAAGAATTATAAATTATAAATTGCATTAAGAGATTGATAGTAATTGGAAAGTAACCCAAGGTCAATCTAGAATAGAATAATGGACCAACACTTAGGAATGGCACCATAGTTATGAGCCTTAGTTAACTACTTCATCTCTCAAACATGAATATTCATGTTGCTTGTAAATACAGGCCACACATGGACCTAGTTTATATCATTTGTTCTAAGAGTGAGTTAATGGCTTTGTTCTTGCACTTATGTTGGATTTAAAGTAGATCACTACAACAAAAATTAGCCACACACACACCAAACCATGAAAATGTCACAATGTTGAGGATTTCAAGTGATATAGTTCATTTGGTTATTGGCATGCAAAGGAATTGTCTTGAAGACAAAGTCCAAAGTGGGAGAGGGTTTAGTCATGGTATTGATTTCTATTGTCCTAATTTCTATTGCATTGTTGGTTTTTTTTGCAAGTCATACCATTGTCAGTTTATACCTCCAATCTAAAAGAGTTGTGTTGGGTGGTTTATACTTAAAGTTGGATAATTCAGAGACCTCTACATCAAAGAGAATAGAGGTTAAAAGTTAATTTTGTAGAGTATATGTGTTGGTGAAACGGGTGGGTCATATGTCCCTCATTTATGGATCATATAGTATAAAAAAATTGAATCCTTGACTGTGGTGTAGTTGCCAAAACTTTGCATACATAATATAGGTATGAAAAATAGAGAAGGGTTGGAAAACCTATATACCATCAATGCTCAACTTTAAGAAGATAATGAGCATTTAAAGGAGAAGGTACATATGTATGACCGATAGATAGTAGATAGTAGATATGGAGAAGTGTTGGGATATTATAAACCCACTTCATACTTAGGATAACAATATTTAATCATTTTTTATTAAAATACTATCTACTAGCCTAGATAGTTGGCATCCACTTGCACCACTTGGTCAACACTTTCCATATATACACTAGGAGTGCCTTCATCCTGATTTTGGTTAGATCATGCCAACTTTGTTGACTTCCAGAATTAGTAACTGTGCCTTCCTACAGATTATGTCTTTATACTAATTTTATCTTACTTTTCTGTGGACAAGGTAAAGCTAGTCAACTAGGAAACTGCCATCTTTTGTTTCCAACCCATCCTCCATGATTTTTTCTCCATATTCCATGTTTAGCATGTTTTTCCAGCACTCATGACAACTCACTCGTGTTTCAGCCAATTCATGAGGTCCTTGACAGATTTGGAAAGTGCTTTAGCCACCTATGGGGGTTTATCATATTTGGTAAGTCAGCTTTATGAGCTAGCATGAGTTGTCTCCTAAGAAAATCAAGTTTACCTATAAAGGATGTATTATTTATTGTCCACTATGATGATCAATAATACATGGAAATATATTGGATCATTATTCACTTGTCTTGTATTCAGTCTTACTATTAATCTCTCTATTTTCCTTGTGCATGCTTGTGAGAATTATCTTGTAGCCAGATCTACTTCATGTGATTTTCTTCTTAGCTTCATAGCTTCTATTTCTACATCGTATCATATCTCTCCTGTGTGGTATCATAGCTCTCCTACATGGTATTAGAGCCACATGTTGTCAATTTTATTTGAGAGAAATGTTTCTTAAGTTCTATAGAGTTGAGGACCTATCAGTTCTCTATATCAGAGTACATCAAGTCTCCTATTTCTCTCTAAAGAAGAGCTTGTAATGAGCTTACAAAATTTTCCTCTAGTTTTATTTGTGCAAGTTGCAGAGAGTATCTTCTTGAGCGCATCAACATCTCAGTATAGATTCCTCTTCAACTTGATCTCGACTCCCTTAAACTATCATGAATGGAAATCCAAAATTGGCATTCTATTGCGTAGTAAGGGACTCTATAGAGTTTCTATGGCTTTAGAAAATGAACCAAATTCTATTGTTGAAAAAGTTAAGTGGCATAATAGTTTGGATGAATAATATGGATTGCTTTGCCTCTCTATTTATCCTGATCTACTCTTTCATCTAGATGGTTTCACCACTCCAAACCAAGTATGGACCAAAATTGAGTCTATCTTTGGAGTTCAAGATGAGATAAGAGCAAATCAATTGGAGAATGAGTTATTCTCATTGATTCCAAGAAGTTTCTATTCCATTGAGAGTTTCTTCACCAAATTCAAGTCACTTTTTATATTGCTCAAGCTATGTGGGATTGAGAAAAAGGAGTATCTATTGATTCTTTCCATCCTATCAAAATTGGGTCATGAATTCTTAGTTTTTATGTCTACTTTTCATGTTACTAGGATTGTTATTTCTAATTGGAAAATGTCTTCTTTGAGTACATTCTTTGATTCACTGACAAAGGAGCAAGATAAATTGATCCATATGGGTGCTCTTGTATCCTCTAAGGGAAATGATCATGCTCTTATAGCTCAAGGAAGAAAGAATGCAAATTGTGAAAGAGAAGAAGTCGAAGTTAGATAATGAAGATAAAAGTTCGAATCCTATTGATGAAGGTTATGTTGTCACCAAACCTGTCCCACAAAATTTGGGATTTTGGCAGCATGTATGTAGTGAAGGATTCTATCTCTCAAAGCCATACAAGTTCATGATTATTCCAGTGTAAACATGATATGTGTGATAGATCTATTAAGTTTAGAGAGACTTTATTGCCAAAATTAAACTTATGTTAAATATATATCATGGGAGTTAAAGCAGCATCCATATGCACATGGAAAGCCATGGCAGAGCATTCAAATACTAACATGAAGATGCACTAAGTATTATCAATCATAGTCATCAATGCAGTGCTCATATATAAAATCCACATGGAGGAAGAGATGATGGAAATGAAACATGGTTTGTTTTCTTAGCACGATTCCAAATATCCAAACACCTAGATATCAACTTCAATGAGGATAAATCAGATCAAATCCCACAAGATGGTGTTGTGCTTTTACCTAAAGGAGACAAAAATACAGGATGTTTAGTCATCATTTTCAAATGACAATTCTAAATGGGTGTAAAATCATTTTGAAAAACAGGAGGAGGTTTTGGTTCCTCACAAGTCAAAAAATAATAACCTCTCTTAATTTTCCTAGGGTTTTCGTATACGTGGAGAATCGAATCCATCTCTGAGCCATAATTTTGGGATCTCAGAATCTCCTTGTTTGCCACATGTTTTTGAAATGAAGATACAGGTAAAATGAAAACGAATATCAAAGAACTGAGAGAGGTTGTTTCTCACAATAAACCAATCTACAATAACCTCTTTCGGTTTATACACAGGTGTCACATATTTGGAGAACCAAATCCATCTCTGAGCCCTAGTTTTCAGCAATCTGGCCCAATTTTTATGGCAGGAAGTTTTAGAAATTGTTTGTAAGTGGTTGTTATCTTTGGGATTTGGGAGGAAATTATAATTCCTAGGGGGAGGATTTAGACCTCACCATATATATGATACATATGGTAACATTTTAAAAAGGGGGAGGGAGTTCTAACCGAGGGCTGAGACTGTATTGGCAAAGGCATGTATTACATTTCCTCGGTTATTAAAGATGCTTTGCAGTGATTATGTACGATTGAACCTATTTTGTTTTAATATGAAGTGATAAATACTGCATGTTGTTCATAATTTTGTTTTGTGTATGGTCCTATTCATCTATACCAGAGTTCTTATGTTTAAGCTGTATGTTTTTTAGTGATCTGAGACAAAGCCGGTTCTTTCCCTACATAAATTCATGCTCGTAACTTTATACCTTTGTTTATTTTGTTTATGCATTCTTTGTTTGGTATATTTACTATGTTTTCCAGATCTCAGTGACATTCATTTGCAAATGAACTCTCAAACCTAATCATCCATTCAACAATTTTAAGATTTCTCTAAGCTTAGCTCTCTTGCAGTCGAGAGTTAACTTTAGTGATAACATCTTCTGGTGCCCTTGCCGAGGATGAAGAAACGAAATTATTTTCCACAAAGTTTGATATTGTTAGATCCTTTTCTTGATGGTGAAAAAGAAGTGAATAATTTTATGACTGCAAATTTCTTCAGTAGGTGACTCCAAAGAATCTAGAGGCAACTCCACTTATTGAAGATCCAAAATGACATCACAGGATCGACTGAAGGCCATTATGGCTCGGAGGTTTGCACCTCCTAACTTTTCTGCAGTTCTTGGTTTCCCACATCCAGTACCGAGTATGATAGAATGGGGAGATTTTATGCCTATCTTTAGAGAAAGGAAAGAAGACATTCTTGCAGACCACCTCATTAAGTTTCATGAGTGCATAAATCTGCTAGATCTATAGCACAAAGATGTTCGTATGAATATGTTCATGTATTTATTGGACGATGATGCACATGAATGGTATTTCTCGTTACCTCCTTCCAGCATTTCATCCTTGAAGGATTTCCACACAGTATTCCATAAGCACTGCAAAAGGTAATTTTCAGTTGAGTTTTTATTTGAAAATTGTTGTGAGGAATATGAATTGCATGATGAGCATGAAATATTTTATATTTCTTTTTCCGAGGAAGATTCACAATTCATAGTTGATGGTAAAATCCATGATTGTGTAACTGAGAATGCTCTAGGTATACCTACTACTTCAAATTTAGATGAGCAGGATGATAAGGATGGGGAGAAAGAAGACGATTTATTGTCTGTTGTATTTTTTCATAACTTTGTTTTACAACAAGAGGACTTTCTTTCCCCTTATGTACCCATTACTTCAAATTAAGATGAAAAAGATGATAATAATGAGGAAGATCATGCTAATGTTTTTTCAAATCAGCCTTTCTATCATGAATATGAATTTGACCCAAGAATTAAGGGAAATGACGAAAGGTTATCAGATCTGTCCACTATATTTTCTCCTGCATCAAAGATTGAGAAGCAGTTTGAAAAGCCCTTAGTTTCTATTCTTGAGCCAAAGTTAAAAAAAGCAACAATGGAGAGGAAAAGATTTATGTTTCAGCACCTATGGAAATTTTAAGCAGCGAGCTTATATATGATGAATACTCAGATGAATTGGAAAAAATGCCTTTCGAATCAGCGTGTATAAAATTCTTCAGTGGCAGCGAATCCGTGTTTGCTAGCAATGAAGGAAATTGAAAAAAGATAAAAGAGAATTATGCAATGAATATCTTTGATTTTCAACATTCAAAAAATCATAAGGATCAACCTAAGTATGATGAATATTCTGATGAAAAAGAGCAGTTTTCTCAATCACCATGTATGGAACTCTTCAGATATGACATTATATGTGATACTCATGATTAGGAAAGAGCAGAAAAATACTCAATGGAAATTCTTGAGCAGTAGTTACATCTTTCAGATCAAGATATAGCAATCAATTCCAAGTATGAAGGAATAATTTTTCATGAGTTTCATGATCCTACAGACTCTTGGATGGAGTTGTATTTTTCAAAAGTTTATGATGTTTTAGGTTTTTGTATACTTCCTATTTCCAGTTGTAAGTATCAACTGCCTACAGACTCTCTATTCAATTTATCATATCTTTTGTGGGTCTTTTCAAACAATGACATGTATCGAGCTATCATTTTCAGTCAAATAGTTTCTTGGCTCTATTGGAAGTATGATTACACATGATCAGCTTAATGCTTGCAAGATAGGAATAAGAGTTGTAAATAAATAAGCTCATCCTTTCTTTAGTTGTTACAGTGTGATCATATTGTTGTGTGAGGATTATTTCAGTTTGTAGAGTAGTTTAAAGTGTAGCATTCATCCACCGTGCAGTGTGTTTTCAAGTTTTTCAATAAGTAGGAGAGATTTGGGATGAAGACTCCAGCCTGATGAAATGGAAAGGAAATTGGTCGTCTTGTTCTTGGAAGCTCACAAGGAGCATGCCATCCCCAGACATAGCCAGATGTTGTCCCCAGACCTGTCCCACAAAATTTCAGATTTTGGCAGCATGTATGTAGTGAAGGATTCTATCTCGCAAATCCAGAAAATTTTATGATTATTCCAGTGTCAATATGATATATGTGATAGATATCTTAAGTCTAGAGAGAATTTATTTCCAACATTAAACTTATGTTAAATATCTTTCATGGGAGTTAAAGCAACATCCATATGCACATGGAAAGCCATGGTGGAGCATTCAAATACTAACGTGAAGATGCACTAAGTATTATCAATCATAGTCATCAACGCAGTGCTCATATATAAAAGCCACATTGAAATCCATGGCAGAGGATTCAAATACTAACATGAAGATGCACTAAGTATTATCAATCATAGTCATCAACGCAGTGCTCATATATAAAATCCACATGGAGGAAGAGATGAGGGGAATGAAATATGGTTTTTTTTCTTAACGTGATGCCAAATATCCAAACACCTAGATATCAAATTCAATGAGGATAAATCATATCAACTCCCGCAAGATGGTGCTCTATTTTTACATGAAGGAGACAAACATACACATGTTTAGTCATCATTTTCAAATGACAATTCTGAACAACTAGAAAATCATTTTGAAAAATAGGAGGAGGTTTTTGTTCCTAACATGTCGACGAATAATAAACTCTCTCCATTTTCCTAGGGGGGTCACATATTTGGAGAATCAAATCTATCTCTGAGCCATAATTTTTCTGATCTCAGAATTTCCTTGTTTGACACATGTTTTTGAAATGAAGATCTAGGGAAAATGAAAACAAATCTCAAAGAACTGAGAGACATTTTTTCTCACAATAAACCAATCTACAATAACCTCTTTCATTTTATACAAATGTGTCACATATTTGGAAAACATAATCCATCTCTGAGCCCCATTTTTCAGCAATATGGCCCAATTTTTGTGGTAGGAAGTTTCAGAAATTGTTTGTAAGTGATTTCTATCTTTGGGATTTGGGAGGAATTTCGACTTCCTAGGGGGAGGATTTTGACCTCACCATATATATGATACATATGGTAACATTTTAAAAATGGGGAGGGAGTTCTAGTCGAGGGTTGAGACTGTATTGGCAGAGGCATGTATTACATTTCCTCGATTATTAAAGATGCTTTATAGTGATTATGTACGATTGAACCTGTTTTGTTTTAATTTGAAGTGATAAATACTGCATGTTCTTCATAATTTTGTTCTGTGTATGGTCCTATTCATCTATACCAGATTTCTTATGTTTAAGCTGTATGTTTTTCAGTGATCTGAGACAAAGCTGGTTCTTTCCCTACATAAATTCATGCTCGTAACTTTATACCTTTGTTTATTTTGCTTATGCATTCTTTGTTTGGTATATATGCTATATTTTCCAGATCTCAGTGATATTCATTTGCAAATGAACTCTCAAACCTAATCATCCATTCAACAATTTTAAGATTTCTCAAGCTTGGCTCTCTTGCAGTCGAGAGTTAACTTTAGTGATAACATCTTCTAGTGCCGTTGCCGGGGACGAAGAAAAGAAATTATTTTCCACACAGTTTGATATTGATTAGATCCTTTTCTTGATGGTGAACAAGAAGGGGATACTTTTATGACTGCAAATTTCTTCACCAGAAAACTCCAAAGAATCTAGAGGCGACTCCATTAATTGAAGATCCAAAATGACATCACAGGATAGAGTGAAGGCCATTGTGGCTTGGAGGTTTGCACCTCCTGAATTTTCTGCAGTTCTTGGTTTCCCACATCCAGTACCAAGTATGACAGAATGGGGAGATTTTCTGCCTATCTTCAGAGAAAGGAAAGAAGACATTCATGCAGACCACCTCATTAAGTTTCATGAGTGCATGAATATGCTAGATCTATAGCACAAAGATGTTCTTATGAATAGGTTCCGGTATTCATTGGACGGTGATGCACATGAATGGTATTTCTCGTTACCTCCTTCCATCCTTTCATCCTTGAAGGATTTCCACACAATATTCCATAAGCACTGTAAAAGGTACTTTTCAGCTGACTTTTTATTTGAAAATTGTTGTGAGGAATATGAATTGCATGATGAGGATGAAATATTTTATATTTCTTCTTTCGAGGAACACTAGTACATGCGATCAATTTTGCCACGTTAGTTTTCCACGTTAGTTTTACTTTCGTGGAAAAATCAAAGGGTAAATTATGCATTTTTACAATTTTTTTTAAGAAGCCCCAACTTTCGTCGCTGTATCCACGCCAGACCGTCGCTATAGCGACGGCACCGTCATAAAACGGTCAAGGCGTCGATATAGCGACGGCCAGTTTAAGCGCGCGGGTTGATTTTTTTGTGAATTTTGTTCAGCGCGCGCGATAATCAGCTGAATAATGTGTGGTTTCAAGCCGAAGAGATTTTCCCAGCGAATGGAACTCCAGAGGTCCGAGAACAGGTGTTTTGGATTCCCGTTTCACAGTCCTATTATGAGCTTGCACAAAAAATAGAGGTATTTGTTTTGGGGGCCATGGACCCCAATCGGATTAAGATGCCAGGTGCGTTGTGCTCTTCCCTAGATGCTCTTGGCCATTTGGTATCAGATGCTATGATGAATGAGGATTGGTCTTGACTTGGGCATAACAAAACCCTATTTGTGCCCAGCCAAATATCACTGCACAATAAAAACCAGAGTCCTCGAGCTCAATTTCGCCATCCTCAGGCATAAAATCATTTGGGTATTCGAATATGTGTTTTTGGGATGGTAATTTTTTTATTATTGTTTACTGATTAGGGATGAGATTGAGTTCTCTGATTTTTTTCGGCTGAGAAAGAGTCTCTACCTGTATTCATCCCAAGAGGGTGAAAAACAAAGAATCAGACCCATTATACGAAGAAGAATAACAGTCAGAGGACATAATTTCCAAGCTTCTTATAGATATTTC
>LPNX010024810.1:312144-346246 GCA_001517045.1 Pseudotsuga menziesii | reverse complement strand
AGCAACGGGAAACAGAAGGCCGACCGGAAGCAGCAACCAATGCGGAACAAAACCAATGTCACTGCCACCACGACCGCAGCAGCTAAAACAGCGAAACAGCTCCCAAGAAAAATAGCCACCAACAGAGAATAGAGGGAAAAAGTCACAGCCACCAGCCGAGATAGAGGAGAGCACAAACGTGACAGGCACCGACGGAGACAAATCGGAACGAAAACGTCTCAGCCCGACAGGGATGAACAGAGCGCATATATCAGGGAAACCGCCTGAGCCAGCACAGCGCAGAAACGCCACAGCAGACCGTAACACAGCGACCAGCCAAAAACGCAACACAGCGACCAGCCACCACAGCCGACTGAGCCACCCGAGCCTAAACAAACAGCCACCACAGCAACCCGAGCGTACAAACGGAGCATAGTCTCGACCACCAGCGTACAAACGGAGCGCCAAACCAAGCGATCAACATGCCCCTGCAATTAACTATTGCCAACCAAATCAAACGGAGCACCAAACCATGATCAACATGCCCCTGCAACTAACTATTGCCACCCAATTTGTCATCATCGTGGGCATGAAAAATGTTCAACAGTAATCTTCCGTTTGTATATATAGAAACTCCTTTCGGCTGAACAATTATTCGGCCGAACCAACTTTCGGCCGAACAATTATTCGGCCGAAAAAACTTTCGGCCGAAAGTTGTTTTCGGCCGAACAATTAATCACACCAACGGTCCTAGCCGGACGTGATTTTCCCGGCAAACTATGCAAGCCGTTCAACACGAGGTACGGCGTTAAATTTTAACTTTCGGCCGAAAAAACAAATATTCGACCGAAAAGTTTCACATTATTTTGGCCGAACAAATAAATTAGTTCGGCCGAAAATATTATTAGTTCGGCCGAAAGATTCTAGAATACGATTTCGGAAGCGCATTTGTCACGGAATAGACACCCAACTTCATGATTTCACCCTGGAAATATTTAATCTTGGGGAATGAATCTATGGATTGGGTTTTTGTATTTTCATACAATGCATGTTCCATTATTAAACATGTAGTAGATAACATAAGTGAAATTAATTATTTCATAAAACAATTTGTTAAAACTCCTCGATGAGTTGTACTTACCATGCATGCAAACTATAGGTTAAAAATCATCAATGAGTTGTAGCTTATGTGCTTGTGAAGTGTTTGAATAAAATCCTCAACGTTTCTAGCTTACAGGGTTGCATACTATTTGACAAAATTCCCAAATGGATGTAGCTTTCATGGATGCAAACTATTTGTTAAAATTCCCAATGGTTGTACGTATTTGTAAATGCTTGTAGAAAATGTTCTACCGTGCATATGGAAATAGAATGTGAACCACCTATGAATTTAAATGGACACAATGATGAGTGTTTCATATTATCTTTAAGTTTTCTATGTTTTCATATCTTAAGTTCTAACTTGATTAGAATTTAATACATTTTCATAATAACAGCATAAAGAGGATCAATGAAAGAAACACAATCACAAGGTACACAACAATTTTCCCTGGGAAACCCTAAAGGGAAAAAGCCAGCAAAACATCATCAAAATAGATTACCAGTATGCAATGACCAAAGAACAAGGTCTCATCAAGTGAGATACCAAACCCCAAGCATAAGAGACAAAACACCAAAGACATTGGTCCTCCTCCTTCTCTATCTCTCATTATTTCTCTCTCTTTTGCAATACAAGTGTATGTGAGTGTGTACAAATGAGGGAGGGTGCATCCTTATTTATACTAAACTTTGCAATTGACTTTTACCATAACTGGGTCGTTCTACCTAGTTGGTAGGGTCGAACTACTTAGGTAAAGTTCACAATAATAATTATATTCATCTTTTCTTTGTGTTATTGAACTGACTTACAATTGAGGGTTTACCCCATTACATTTGTAGGACCTTTTACATCAATGACATCTCTCGGAGGAGGAATAGAAATAATGTGAAGTACAAGTAGAATATTCTTCGAAGTTACATTATTTTAACACTCCCCATTAACAAGAAGGGTATTCTATTGAAAGCAACAACAAATGGTGTGGCTCAACACAACATCATCGGAAGGAGAGAGAGAGGAGGCACCATCAACATCATCTTTTGGGAAATTGTCTGGTACATATATATACCATCAAAATATTTGAACAACATCATCATCTTCAACATGGAGCTGGAGTATCGACATAATTAGTATAGAGCTCGAGTATCGTCATCAACATATTCAGTACAGAGCTAAAGTGTCATCATCTACAACATGGAACTGGGGAATCACCATCTGCAACAGGGAACTGGAACATCATCATCAACATGGATTTGGATCATCATCATCTGCATCATGGGAATGGAGCATAATCATATTTATCATGGAACATCATTATCTACATAAAAACTGATACATCACTAACATCCACAACACGAGGTTGGATCATCAACATAAAGCTAGAATAACAACAACAACAACGACACAAGGCTAGCTCATTAGCATAAAGCTGGAATTAAAACAACAACATGTGGCATCATCATCAATAGCTCAAGTATGGAGTAACATCATCTATGGCAGGTATAACAACAACCAACATGATCCTTCCTTGCAGAATTACAAGATCATGAAAGACACATCTGTGGTACTCAAACAATCCTTTCTTTCAGAATTACAGGATCAATTCTTTGCAGAGATACCAATACTAATCACAACTAACACATACATACACATGAAAATCCTTCCTTTCAGAATTACGAGATCAAGTCCACCACTAACATCCGGGAGGATCTTTCCTTTCAAAATTACGGGATCAAGTCCAATACTAACATTCTGGATGATCCTTCCTTTTGGAATTACGGGATCAAGTCCACTACTCACATTCTGGACAATCCTTCCTTTCATAATTACATGATCATTTCCACTACCAACATTTTGGATGATCCTTCCTTTCAAAATTATAGGATCAAGTTCACTACAAACATTCTAGATCGTCCTTCCTTTCGAAATTACGGGATCAAGTCTATTACTCATTAGTATTTAAGATGATCATTCCTTTCGAAATTATGGGATCAAGACTAAGTACAATTAGTCCTTCCACATAAACATTTACGATGATCCTTCCTTTTGTAATTACGGGATCAATTCTAAGGATGGTTAGTCCTTCCACATCAACATTTAAGATGATCCTTCCTTTTGGAATTACAAGATCAAGTCTAAGGATGTTTAGTCCTTCCACATCAACGTTTTAGACGATCCTTCCTTTCGGAATTGCGGGATCAAGTCCAACAAGATCAACGTTTAAGACGATCCTTCCTTTCAGAATTGCAGATCAAGTCCAACAAGATAAAGATGATCCTTCCTTTCAGAATTATGGGATCTAGTATAAGGATGATCAATCCCAACATCATCATCTTGGGTGATCCTTCCTTTCAGAGTTACTAGATCCTATCAAACAATATCAACATTTAATATGATCCTTCCTTTCAGAATTACGGGATCCAGTCTAAGGATGATCAATCCCAACTAAGCTACCTGCTCTGATCAGAATTCTATATCATCAATACTACTCCCCCTTTTTATGGCCCAATCCTTACATACAACACCAAGCTTGTCTCAGAATTGTTCAAACTTCACACGAGATAGAGGCTTAGTTAATACATCTATAACCTGCTCATTTGTGCTCACATATTGGAGATTTATATCTCCCTTGTGCACCATGTCACAGATGTAGAAGTACCGGATTTTTATGTGCTTTATCTTATCATAGAACACGGGGTTCTCTGTCATCTTCATCAATCTTTTGTTATCACATAGAATCATGGTAACATCCATCTCCATATCGAATAGATCTTATAACAAATTTTGAATCAATATGCCTTCACAACTGGCGGAACAAGATGCAATATATTTCGCTTCTACAGTGCTGAGAGCAACACTGGACTGCTTCCTACTTAGCCATGAGAACATGGTTGACCCCATACTGAAACATCCTCCTGAAGTGCTCTTTCTATCTTAGACACTTCCCGACCAATCTAAATCTATATAACCATACAGTCTAAAGTCATGATCTCTAGTATAACTAAGACCATAGTCTATCATACCTTTTAGGTACCTCATCACATGCTTTGCAACTACCAAGTCTACATGTCTCAGCTCAACCAAATACTAAATCAAAGTGTTCACAACAAAGCATATATCTGGTCAGGTATTCATCAAATGCATCAATGAACCAATGATATGTATGTATAGTGTCACATCCACTAATTATGATAAAGCATCAGCCAACAAATTCAAGTCTGTATCCATGGGTGTGGCCATGGATTTAAATTCCAACATGTCAAAACTTTTAAGGATTTACACTGCATACTTCCTTTGGTTAAGGAAGATTCCTTCTAGGCTCTTCCATACTTCAAGACCTAGAAAATAATGCATCAACTCGAGGTCTTTCTTATTGAATTCTGCAGTGAGCTTTTTTTTTCTTTCACACTCTGATATTTTCTTCTCATTACCTGTAAAGAATAATTCATCCAAATACAACAATAATATGACAGGTTCATTATCCATAAACTTCAAGTAAAATTTAGGGTTAGCCTTACTTTTGGTAAATCCCAGATCATTAGAAAACTATCGATTCTTCCATACCAAGCTCTTGGAGCTTGTTTCATTCTGTACAGAGCCTTCTTCAATTTACAGGCATGTGTTCTTATGTCTTTGAATTCAAAACCTTGTGGTTGTTCGATGTACACTTCTTCTTCAATAACACCATTTAGGAAGGTTGTTTTCACATCAATCTGGTGTAAATTCCATTCTGTCTTGGCTGCTAGTGCCATGATGGATCTGATATAAGTGTACCTTGCTACATGAGAAGGTGTCTCTTCACAACGGATTCCTTCCTTTTGATAGAATCCATGGGCTACAAATATGGATTTCTACTTTTCAATACTTTCATCGGCTGTATGTTTTATCTTGTAGATCCATTTAGAGGATACCACACTTTTTCCTTCTAGCTTTGGAATTATTTCCCATACATCATTCTTCATTATGGATTGATATTATTTCGTCATAGCTTCTACCCATCCTTTATTTTGAACATCTACTTCAAAACAAGTAGCTTCTTTGTCTACAAGATCACACATCAAAGCCACATAACTAGGAAATGGCTTTGGTTTCTTGCTTTGCCTTGTAGAGCATTCTAGAGCACCATACCTTTCTACTTCTTGAATAAAATCATAGACCCAACATGGGTTTCTCTTGTGGGAGATATTCATGTGGGGGAGTTTCTTGGGGCTCCAACATATCATGCTCTTCTGGTGCAACTTATTTCATTTGTTCTGTAGCTCTGGAAGCTACAAATTCTTCATATGTTTCTTCAGGTTGACACTTTCTCGACTTCTTGAGAGCTGCATCTTCATCAAAGGTTACATCCCTGCTAATTTCCATATGATGGTAACCCGGTATATAGATTCTAAAGGCCTTGGAGACCTCACAGTACCCAACAAATATTCATTTCTTTTCAGAAGGATCTAATTTCGTTCTTTTCTCTTTTTGTATATGAACAAACACTAGACAACCAAATATCTTGAGGTGACTTACATTTGGTTTCTTACCCGTGAACATTTCTTCAGAGGTTTTGAATCCAAGTTCACTATGGGATATTTTGTTCTCGACATATATTTTTGTCCTTCTTGATTCAACCCATAAGTGCATAGGAAGATCTTTATCATGGATCAAGGTTGCTTTTGAGTGACCTCTTAGTTCATACATGCCACCCTCTAGTGACAAATACATCTTCTAGAGAACATATTATTCAACTTATTCCTTTGCTATCTTCATGGGAGGTTCTTCTTCTTCTTCTTCTTCTTCTTCTTCTTTTTCTTCTGCTAAGTTAGCATGATGCTTTTCTTTATTCTTCCTCTTATATTCTTCTTTCTTTGTCAGACAAATTCTTGCAATATGTCCTATCTTATCACAATGGTAACATTGATAAGAGGAGAAATATTTCTGCTTGTAATCTCCCTTTTTATTCTTTTGAAACTTCTTAGGAGGATAAGACCCCTTATGAGTTTCTGTCTTGAAATGATTCTTTCCTTTTCTTCTTCTAATATGAGTAGCTAGAGCATGGTCATCATCTCTAAGTAGTTCTTCTCGATTATCTACTCTAGCTTCTTCTTGAACACATTCTTCCCATAGGATATAAAATTTTAGGATTTTCTTCCTTGCACAGATTGTCTGGATGAAGGAGTCCCATGGTCTAGTAAGACCATTGAGAGTGGTCATTACTAGTTCAATTTCATCAAACTTGTCTGCAATTTCTTCTAGCTGTCTTTGAATTGAGTGACCTATGTGAAGTATTCATGGATATATTCACCCTTTCTCATGTTTATACTTTTGAGTTGGGATCTCAATTTCATCTTCCAGTTGATGTTTCTTCCTTCATACATACCTAATAGGGAATCAAACATCTCATTAGGTGTATCCTTAGAGGATACTTGAGGAATCAAGTGATCCTTGATTGAACAGCTATGATCCTCTTAGCTCTAATCATGTATTTCTTGTACTTTTCTTTTTCTTCATCTTCTTTGGGCTCCAGCACAACTCCCTTGATAAAATTCACAAGATCATTCTCTTCTAGAATGAGTCCTATTCTGTATTTCCAAGAATGAAATTTTTCTATACCTTCCAACTTGTCATAAATCTTAGTGCTTGGAGACATCTTGTCCTGGAGATCAGAAAATGAAAAAAATTGAAAAAATTGAAAAAATTGTACTCACCAAAATATGCGCTTAACTGAGGCGAGTATGATGGTACAATCAGTTTTTGAAGAATCCAAATTCTAACCCTTGAAACTAGTCTTGCAAGATCCTAGACTGTAGTTTCTGGTTATGATTTTAGTTTTCTGGTTTCAATCCAAACTAAGGCTTGATTTTTGAAAGGATTTTCCCACCTGAAAAATTCGATCTTGGTGCCAAAATATGCGCCTAGAAGGGGCACACTTCCCTATGTCACTTGCACTAAAAAATTCCACTTTACTAGAAAACCCTAATTTCCTTATCTAGAGAAGGAGAGAGAGATTTACCTCATGAAAGATGCTCTTTTCAAGCTAGCTTTGATACCATGTTAAGTTTCTATGATGCATAGATTAAGTACTAACTGGATTAGAATTTAATACATTTTCATAATAACATCATAGAGAGGATGAATGAAAAAAACTTAATCACAAGGTGCACAACAATTTACCTCAAGAATTTCTAAAGGGAAATGTTAGGATTTATAATCCTCCCTTGTCCATATTTAGTCTATTAATTAATATTGGGTCCACTAGTTCCATTGGGTTCACTTGGGCTAATGGGGCCACTAGAACTAGTCACTAGAGTGTGGGGAACACATATAGAGGTTAACTACAACTAATTACACCTTCGTGCATCAGTTTATGTGCCTCTAATACCAATCCCTACAACTTAGGAGCCACTGAGAGTGCCACCACCAACCTCCTTCAGTTGTTGGCAGTTGGTAACTAGTCAGTTGGCGCCAGTCTTGCATGGCTACATGTGGATAGGCACCTATTCTCACCTACTTAGAGTCACCCACCACATCAGTTTAACTAGTTTAATTGATTATAACTAATTGAGAGAGTGAATTAGACATCTGGAGTTAGATTAGTGAGTTTCGATAGTGATTTAGACACTTCTAGTTAGCTTTGATAGTGATTTAGACACTTCTAGTTAGCCAGAGAGTTAGTCTTGAGTTGGTAGATTTGAAAACCTATCCACATGATTCAAATTCTAATTTATATAACATTCATTTATACTATTGGAATTAATGAATACAATACTGTAATTATACTGAGCAATACTTATATATTTTCAATGAAATTTGTCTTGTTCAGTGTGTATTTTTCATTCCATCCCACTGCACAATAAAACAATTCAATTGTACTCATTTCCTAAAGATCAATGGCACAATAATTCAAACAAGAAAAACCCAACAAAACATCCTCAAAATAGATTACCAGAATGCAATGACCAAAGAACAAGGTCTCATCAAGTAAGAGACCAAACACCAGGCGTAAAAGCCAAAACACCAAAGACACTCGTCCTCCTCCTTTCTCTCTCTTGTTCAATACAAGTGTTGTGAGCGTGGACAAATGAGGGAGGGAGCCTCCCTATTTATACTAAACTTCCCAACTGACCTTTACCCTAACTGGGCTGACTTACCTAACTGGCAGGGCCGACCTACCTAGGTAAACTTCACAATAATAGTTATATTCATCTTTTCTGGGTGCTATTAACCTGATTTACAATTGAGGGTTTACCTCATGGCATTTGCATGACCTTTTACATCAATGACATCGCCCGAAGGAGGAATAATAATAATGTGAAGTACAAGTAGAATATTCTTTGAAGTTACATTATTTTAACATTTCTTATCATAAAAAACCAGGTTATGAGTTTTTCAATTAAGTGTTTGTATAAATGTCTCAATGAAGAGACTTTGCAATTCTATTTATGGACTATCTATAGCTATGTTTATCTTTGCATATTTTGTTGGATGATGAGCTAGGAGGTTCTGTATAATTATATCGTTAATTACTCAGAATCCTAAGTTATGAACATGATTTCATGCTTATTATGTAGCAGGTCATAATGGTTTAGTATGGTTTCTAAATTGAGTAAACTGCAAATTGGATGTTAAGAGCAAGCATTGTCCAAATGTTTTACGAATGTACTTAAATTATGGGATGTTGTATGTTGTTGGATGAAAAGTTGAGAATTTTTGTTGTCAGTCAAAAACATTACAATCATATGTCAAATAATTTAGTGGACATGATATGTTTTAAGGATGAGAGATTATAGTAATGTTGCAAAGTGGTTGAAAAAATAATTAAACCAAATATATAGGTGTAGTAATGGATCATATGAATGCTTATTTCAAATAAAGAAATAAAAATAAATTGGTCCATACTATCCAACGAGACTTCATTCAATGTGTTTTGTTAATAAGTAAGGTGGGACCTCTTGATGCTCAACATTGACATGCTTATGAAGAGGTGAGAGCATGATGTCAAATACAAACCTACCAAATTTTTTTCCAAATAATTTTGTCTACATTATCTTGTCGAGAGCGATGTATTTTCCATGTCCATACCTCATTTCTCCATTTTCACTTCTTTTTAACCACTTCGGTAGATCTTCCAAGTTATATCTTGGTGTTGCCATAATCTGGGTGATGTCGTGTCGTGGAGTTTGGTTTTTTTCTTCCCTAAGCATTTCCATGTCTTGAATTTTGTATCATTGTGCTCATATAGGCACGTTGATCATGCTCATTCTTTGTTTGGAAACATCAGAGTTTGTTTAACACTTTCAACGCTCAAACAAGGTTTCGACAAATGCATGTGTTTTACGTCATGATAATTAAAATTTGTTGATTTCATGTCCGTTGATTAATTCAATGATCTTGTCATAGTGTGATGGTCAAAAAAAAAATTGAAATACCTCCAAAATGTTCCCTTTGGAAAAATACCTATACCCTTCCCTTTCTAATAACTTCCATGCTTATTCCTTTACACTACCATTCCCTATCCTAGCCTTTACCCCTATGCTTTCGTATACTAATTATAAAAAGTTTACTTTCGAAGGTACCTCTTTCCCTTCCTATTAACCCGTCGTAGATTTTAACTAAACCCTATCTTTTTCCTTATTCCTGTTATTCCTTTTCCCTCTTAACGTCAAAGTGAAAAAAATGATTTAAATGATAAAAGGAGAGCTCCCTAATTCCTATACCCTAACTTCTACTTTCGGCGCCCCTTTCATAACTAAAAAATGAAGGAAAATAAAATAAACGATACACAAAAATTAATCCAGCCGCAGCCAAACAGCCGGAACCCTAACCCTAAATGTAGAGAGCTGACAGCTCGGCTCACGAGTGGACTGCCACGCAAAGAACGGCTAGACTAAATTGATCAGAAGAGGACCGTTACCAGAGACAAAAGAGATTCGCCGTTTAAATGCAGAGAGAGCGTTACACCAGAGCATTGGTAAATTTGAGGAAAGATCCGGTGATGGTTGAAAGAAGAAACGCGCTCACAACAGTCACATGGTTGCCCCGATATAGGGGGGCAGATCCGTAGAGGCCAAGAAGAGAATATCAGTAAGAAGAAACAATAATGAAGACCTGCCATCGTATGTGAGGGAGAGTCGCTGCACAGAAAATGACGATAGCAGACACTGGCAGGACTGGTTTGCAAAGGAGTAAGCTATCTACTCGAGCGTTTGCCCCGGGCTCACCCGAGGAGGTCTAGTGATATTTTACTCCGTACCAGATTCTGCGTTTTTCTCCGGTTTTCACCTGATCACTTCCGCCTCCCCCTGTACAATCCTGCAGAAATCCTTACATGATAGGGATGATTCGCTGGCAGAATCGGGATCTACCTTCAATCTGCTTTCATTTTAACTTATTGCCCCGACCACGCGCGCCTGCTAAGGGCTCCATCTCCTAGTCCGTGCGCTCGACCTACTCTATCAACTACGTCAAGAGTCTACTACAGACATGAAGATGGACAGCCAGCATTGGGCGACGTGCTAGAAAAAGTAAAAGCTTATTTACACTGATAACGTGTTAGGCGAAATTGATGTTTGACAACTTTTGCCGAAGGATATGAAGAAAGCAAAGAAGGTGCAAAGAAGGTGAGGTTACTACTTACGGCGCCTGACATAGATGTGCGTAGAGGGTGTCCAGTGAGTGTTTAAATCTATCGTATGAGAAGCATTTCTGCTGGCGAAGCAATGAATTTATTGGAAAAGGAAATGTGTAATGGCATGGCCGGGGAATTAAATTTTAACCAACTCTATTGTTTAGTGATTTGGGGAGAACATTAAACCTGGAAAAAAATTCAAATCCAGATCTAGAAGAAGAGGAGGACGACGACAACATTTTACAAATAAGTGCTAAGATGGAGGGAGAGTCGAAGAATGGAAAATATTTTCTCAGGAAATTAATGACCAAACATGAAATTGAGAAATTTGTGATGGGTAAATGTGGAAAATACATTAGGTTGAAGCAACTTGAAACAATTCAAGAGAGCAATGCAAAAATATCAAGAGAAATGTTTGCAACAAGAGGAGAGGAAAGCACTAATCATATATTTCAAAAACTTTCTACCTCCCATAATATTGAAGTTCCATTTTTTATTAAAAGTTTTTATAAAGAAAGAATATTTATTAATATAACACATTTTGTTTAATTGATTTATTAATTATCATTTTTTGTTTGTTTATGTGATCATCGTAGATTCAAAGTGAAAATTTCAAACCTTTAATATGTGGAATGGACTAGTTCGGAGGGAAAACAATTTGATTAGAAATCAGACATGTTGAAATGTGTTACGATATCCGTCTTGAGTCTCTCACTCACATGTATATTAAAGCCAAGGAGAGACCATACTTTGAGATTATATCAATTCCATTTGTACACCCCAAATACAAAATTTGATCCATCAATATTTCAGCGATTTTCAGAGGAAGTTCCTTGGTTGGTGCTCCAAAAGCCTTGTAGCAACAACACTGAAGTATTTTTTTGTTAAACAGTGTTCATGGGAAGAGGATGAGGAATTGGAAACATGGTATCTGAGCATAATATGGATAATAAAACCCACTGAGATAATTACAACTTACAAGCCTTTTGTATTTTCTATGCTAGACAGGTGGAGTGTAAAATCTTATCCTCGAGCGTAGGGACTTGGAGATAGAGCCCGTAGCAGTGGAGGGCACGGAGGGCAATCCGTTAAAAAAATTGCAGAATGAAGGTAGATCCCAATTATGCCAACGAATGATCTCGACTATGTAAGGATTCTGCATGGTTGTACAGGCCGAGGAGGCGAACGTGATCAGCAGCAGTTGGTTGAACATCAGAAGAAGCAAAATCCAATAAGTCTCGGTTTCACAGAACAGTAACTGTGAAACAGTAACAGTAACACAGTAACAAAGTAAGCTATTAAGCTATTACTTGACGGCCTCGGGTGGGCCCAGAGCAAATCATCGGGTAGATAGCTTACTCTGTTTGCAAATGGAGATACTCCAAAAGAAACGCTAGTTTGGCCTCATTGGATAGAGACGAAAATACTATACGCCAGGCTCCATGACAACTGGAAGGAGAGAGACGTAGGCGCGCCCATGATGGAGAAACAAACGCAAATGACAACAAATACCAGGGTGTGGTCCATTGAATCGTGTTGATCATCATCAGAACCTAAGTAAAAAAAACATGAAACAACACCAGCTTATTCAATCTGCAACGCCAAATGCGACCCTCAACATCAAGGAAGAGGCACCATGGGTTAGCAAAAACCGAGCGGACAAACTTGAGTTACTGCTCAGTTATAAAAAAAATCACGCCTCTTTTTCTTTTTACTAGTAGAGTGAAACCGACTAGACAAGTATACTAAATTTGGTCGGCCTTTTAGACCTGATTATTTTTCCTTAACAAGTTCTTACTTGTCGGGTTTACCGATAGTTACTTGTCGATTCTACCGAGAGGTTTTACTTCGACCACTTGTCCACTTAACCACTTCAACAACTTGTCGGTTCCACAACTTAGACAAAACTTAACCAACAACTTGTCGGTTTTACTCAACTGTTTACTTAGAATCACTTGCTCTGGTTTGGTTTTAGTTGGAATTTACAAATGATATTTCTTAGTCTAAAAGACTTAAGAAATTACAAATGTTTTTCACCTATGAGTAAGATGAAGTAAAAACCGACACAATCAACAATTCAAGAAAACTTATGAAATCATATAACCAAACATTTTGGAAGACTTGAGTGGACCACTCTGCCGTAAAACCTGGAACTTTCACTCGGTGAGAAATTTATGGATTCATGTTCTTTCACTCAACAGTAATTGTAAGAAAAATTTAGTCAAGTAACTTTGGAAAAAATGTGTGGCTAAATAAGCATGGATTCAACCATAAACTATTTCATATAAATAACTTTTCTGGAAATAACAAAAGATAATACAAACTTGTCAGCTCTCCGATTGATCCAAACTTGTCGGCTCACCGACAAATCCAGAGCTTCGGCTCTTCGACAGAATCAATCACACAGAAGTTTGAGCTTCAACTTCACTCTCTGCTCAGAGTTCTCTCTTTCTCTCTTTTTCTCACCTAGAGTTCAAAATGATTTACAAACTTCTTCTTCTATTTATAGGCAACGTGAAATTGCTTCTTCATGAATCTACAGACTTGCCATTAATGGTTGTAATAACTATCTACCTACAAACTTAGCTTTAGAAATTAATTTTACTGGTTTAGATTGCCGAATCGTGGACTCTTCACTCTTCTCAGTTTGGCCAACAAGATATGAGCTGATACGGACTCTTACAGAGTCGGTTGAGCTCTGATACGTATCTGCAAGTAATTAATATTTTCAACACTCCCCCTTAATTATGAGCAAATCGGGATTTTTAAAACAAAATTTACAAAATGTTTCAGATCTTAAACATGCTCTGTACATGACATCGTTTACTGTGCAGAACTTGTCATTCCAAGATAACTATGCGGATACTAAAAAGTATCATTTTCCAATGGTTTTGTAAAGATGTCTGCAAGTTGATCTTCAGGCCTACAAAATTCCAAACAAATTTTTTTGTTGTTCACCAACTGTCTTATGAAATGAAACCTTATGTCGATGTTCTTGGTTCTCTTGTGGAACACATGATTCTTTGATAATGCAATGGATGAATTGATGTCACGAAATATGGTTGTTGGTTCTTGATGGTTTTGTGACAAGTCTTTTAACAATATCCGCATTGAGACAGCTTGACATGTAGGCTTGTAGCTGCAACATACTCTGCTTCTGCTGAAGACAGAGTTACTATGGGCTGTTTCTTTGAAGCCCATGAAACAACACCTATACCAAAATGATATGTGTACCCAAATGTGCTCTTTCTGTCATCTATGCATCCTCCATTATCACCGTCAATGTAGGCAATAAGTTTAAAATTTTCTGAGGTTGAATACATAATGCCAAGGTCTTTTGTGCTACTTACATACCTCAGAATTCTTTTAACTGCTGGTCAATGTGAGTCTTTTGGTGACTCCCTCAGACTTACTCCATACATAATGTCTGGTCTTGTCACTGTTAAATACATAAGGATTCCTACAAGCCTTTTGAACAATGTAGGATCTACAATTGATCCTTCATCATCCTTGCTCAATTTTAAACCCGTTATTATTGGTGTTGGGGTTGTCTTGCAATTAGACATGTTAAATATTTTTAAAACTTCACTTTCATATTTAGACTGTGATATAAAAATACCACTTTCAGACTGCTGAACTTCAGTGCCCAGAAAAACATCATAAGCCCCAGATCAGTCATTTCAAATTCACTTTCCATGACTGCTTTAAATTCTTCTATGCCAAATTCACCAGTAAATATTAAATCATCTACATACAAGAAGACAATTAGCATCTTACCTTGCTCATCAACTTTGGTGTACAAATTCGGTTCACTTTCACTTCTGTGAAATCCATTTTTAGTTAGATAGGAATCAATCCGACTGTACCAAGCTCTAGGAGCTTGCTTCAAACCATAGAGTTCCTTTTTCAACCTGTACACTTTATGCTCTTAACCTGGAAATTCATAGCCTTGTGGCTATTCCACATATACTTCCTCTTCTAGATAGCCATTAAAAATGACGACTTAACATTCATTTGATAAACAGGCCATTTGTTTTGTGCAGCAATGGCCAAAATCGTTCTGGCTGTATCCATGCGTGCAACAAGTGCAAACGTTTCATTAAAGTTTATGCCGGGCTGCTGTGTGAACCCTCTTGCTACCATTCTTTCTTTATGCTCCTGAACATTCCCATCAACATCTTCCTTTGTCTTGTAAATCCATTTGACACTGATTACATCTTTATCTTTTGGTACATCAACCAACTCCCTTATCTGGTTCTTCTCAATGCATTCTATTTCTTCATCCATGGATTATGCCCATACTTCTTCTTCAACATCTTCTTCAAATATTAGTGGATCATATATAGGAGAAAATAATGCAAAGAGAGAAAGAATTTGGTGTACCAGTTTCATATATCTCATGCATACTTCTTGTCTTCACCGGTTATGTCGATGTCGACCTTGACGAAATGCTTCATGGAGTATGCTGTCCTCTTGGTGTGCTTGTCAGTGTAGCTTGAGCTGCCACTTGTGTCGATGTTCCTTGTGCTGAACCATGTCATGGTATCATGGGAGTCGACGGTGCTACAACCGGTTGACTTACATGTGGTGTTTGAACTACTTCCTCTTCCATACCATCATTGTTGACATTCGACACAATCTTGACATTTATGTCGATAGTTCCATCTCATGATTCATTCTTGACAAATTGAACATCTCGTCTAATTATCACTTTCCTTGTGATGGGATCATACAACTTATTTGCTTTTGTGTCTTTAGAATAGCCGACAAAATTACATTTATGTGCCTTGTTGTCTAGCTTCTTTCTCAGCTCATCTCGAACATGAGCATATGCAACAAACCAAGACTTTTAAATGAGAAACACTATGATTCATACTTGTCCATGCTTCTTGAGGAACTTTGTTCTTCACACTCTTTGTCAGACATCGGTTCATAATGTATACGGCAGTTACGACTGATTCACCCCAATATTCATTTGGAAGATGCTTGGCTGCCAACCTGCTACGCGACATCTCCATAATGGTTCTGTTATTTCTTTTGGCAACACCGTTCTACTGAGGTGTATACCATGCAGTGAATTTCTTTTGTATGCCATGGGTCTTGGAAAAATTTATAAATTCATTTGAAATATATTCACCTCCTCTGTTGGTCCTTAATATCTTGATGCGGTGTCCACTCTGGTTCTCCACGAGTGCCTTAAACTGCTGAAAATAACTAAATGCATCATATTTATGTTTCAGAAAATATACCCATGTTTTTCTAGAGTAGTCATCAATAGAAGTTAGAAAATAATTGCAGCCACCAATGGATGATGTCTACATTGGAGCACAAATATCAGAGTGCACAATTTCAAGTGGTGTGCATGCTCTATAATACTTTACGATTGGAAAAGTCTCTCTATGCTGCTTGCCAAAAATGCAGCCTTCACAATCCCTTTCTAGTCTCTCGATTAATGGAAATCCTTTCACCATATTCTTTGTGTGAAGTAGCTTCAGCCCACTAAAATTTAGATATCCAAATCTGAAATGCCACAACTAGGATTCATCCTCAACTTTTGTTTGAAATGCAGCCTGTAAATCAGCACTGCTATTTTCTTTCTTGTCGAGGTACTCGACTGCTTCTTTACTTTCTTCCTTCAATGCAGCTTCTGTATTTATATTCCCTTTAATGTCGGGAACTATCCTCAATGGAAACAAGCGATTTCTTGTCATTGGCAGTTTTGCTATCAGTTGGTCGCTTGGACACTTGTATTTAATCACACAGTGATCATCTTTTATGTAGACTCTGTAGCCTTTTTGTACCAGTTGTCCAATGCTCAATAAATTATGTTTCAGACCTTCAACATAATAGACATCAAGGATATACTTACTCTCCCACTGTTTGGTTAGAATACCGACAATACCTTTTCCCAAAATAGTAACTTGGACATTGTTTCCAGGTGTAACATCAGTTTGAACTGAATTATCTAGACTGATTTTTTTTTTAAATTACCAGTCATATGATTGTTGCAGCCTAAATATAAGTACCATATGTCATGTGGACTTTCTTGAACAACATTACATTCAATTTGAGATGTAGATGCCATTAACATTGCACTTATTGGAGTGCTGGTGTTGGTCAACTGATTTGGGATTTGACTTCCTTGGTCATATTGTTTCTTCCTGCATTCATATGCATAATGATCAAATTTATTACAATAATGACATTGGATTTTTTATCTATCAAACCTCTAACCACTTGGCTGACTTGGATTCTGATTCTCTGCTCGACCAGCAATATTTGCAGGACTTCTACCTTGTCCTCCTCTGGAAGAACTTCTTCCACTGCCTCTGGAGTTGTTTCCCCCCTTGCCTCTACCATGACTTATAGATGACTGTGCTGCAAATGCACCTTCTAATGATGTTTGTGTTATGTTGAGTCTGTGTCCATGATTGATGAGTGAATCTTGCATCTCATCAATGGTAAACACCGACATGTGTGTGTGTTATTCCAAGGACACAACCAAGGATTCAAATATTCGGGGAAGACTTATGAGAATTGTTTCAACAACCCTTCAATATGCTATGAATTCTACATAAGATTTCAGTTGGTTTATCAAACAAACATATCTGGTGTAGAATGAGTCTACCAACTCTGAATCTTTCATGGATAGAGATTCAAAATCTCTTCTTAGAATATGCAACTTGGAAGTATTTACATTACCCAAGCATTGATATGTGGTCTCCAATGTGTCTCATGTCTGCTTAGCATTAATTGTTGTTGCTGCTCTTGGGAGTATGCTTTCATGCATGGATTGATGTATGTAGAACAAAGATTTTTCGTCTTTCTTCCTCTATTCCCTCAAGACATATTTCTTAGCTTGTGTGAGATTGTTATATGATGTCATATCTATTGGTTCTGCATAACCATGTTGGACTATATTCCAGACATATTGACCTCTGAACAAAGCCTTCATAGTTAGAGACCAATATTCATAATTTTTTCCTGTAAAAATTGGAGTTTGCAATGAACCAGAAGTGGAAGCCATTTTTAATTTTTAATTTTCCTTAGAAAAATAATTTTCCACTTTTAAAAACAAGATTTCTTTCATAAACCTTGCTCTGATACCCGTTAGCAAAAACCGAGCCCGCAAACTTGAGTTACTGCTCAATTATAAAAAAAAATCACTCGTCGACCTCTTTTTCTTTTTACTTGTCGAGTGAAACCGACTAGACAAGTATACTAAATTTGTTCAGCCTTTTAGACCGGACTATTTTTCCTTGAAAAGTTCTTACTTGTCGGTTTTACCGACAGTTACTTGTCAGTTCTACCGACAAGTTTTACTTCGACCACTTTTCGGCTTGACCACTTTGACAACTTGTCGGTTCCACAACTTAGACAAAACTTAACCAATAACTTGTTGATTGACCTCTTCGACAACTTGCCGGTTTTATTCAATCATTTTACTTGGACTCACTTGCTCTGGTTTGGTTCTAGTCGAAATTTACAAATGATATTTCTTAGTCTAAAATAATTAAGAAATTGCAAATGTTTTTCACCTGTGAGTAAGATTAAGTAAAAACCGACACAATCAAGAATTTAACAAAACTTATAAAATCATATAACCAAATATTTAGGAAGACTTGAGTCGACCACTTTTCCTAAAACCTAGAACTTTGACAGGGTGAGAAATTTATGGATTCTTGTTCTTTCACTCAACCTTAATTGTAAGCAACATTTAGTCAAGTAAATATGGAAAGAATGTGTGGCTAAATAAACATGCATTCAACAATAAACTATTTCATATAAATAGCTTTCCTGGAAATAACAAAAGATAATACAAACTTGTCGGCTCTCTGACTGATCCAAACTTGTCAGCTCACCAACAGTTTGAGAGCTTTGACTCTTCAACTAAATCAATCACACAGAAGCTTGAGCTTCAACTTCACTCTTTGCTCAGAGTTCTCTCTTTCTCTCTTTTTCTCACCTAGAGTTCAAAATGATTTACAAAATTGTTCTTCTATTTATAGGCAACCTGAAATTGCTTCTTCGTGAATATATATACTTGCCATTAATGGTTCTAATCTACCTACAAACTTAGATTCATAAATTAATTTTACTGGTTTAGATTTCCGAATCGTGGACTCTTCACCCTTGTCAGTTTGAACGACAAGATATGAGTTGATACGAACTCTGACAGAGTCGACTGATCTCTGATACAGATCTACAAGTAATTAATATTTCCAACACCCCCCCCTTAATTATGAGCAGATGGGCATTTTTAAAACAAAATTTACAAAATGTTTCAGAGCTTAAACATGCTTTGTACATGATAGAGTTCACTGTGTAGAACTTTTCATTCCAAGATAACTACACAGATGCTGAAAATATCCTTTGCCAATGGTTTTGTAAAGATGTCTGCAAGTTGATCTTCAAACCTGCAAAATTCCAAACAATTTTCTTTGTTGTTCACCAACTCTCTTATGAAATGAAACCTTATGTCGATGTGCTTGGTCCTCTTGTGGAACACGTGATTCTTTGATAATGCAATGGTTTAATTATTGTCACAGAAGATGGTTGTTGGTTCTTGATGGTTCTGTGACAAGTATATTAACACCCTCTGCATCTAGACAGCTTGACATGCAGCGCTTGCAGCTGTAACATATTATGCTTCTATTGAAGACAGAGTTACTATGGGTTGTTTCTTTGAAGCCCACGAAACAACACCTGTACCAAAATGAAATGTGTACCCAGATGTGCTCTTCCTTTCATCTATGCTTCCTCCATTGTCACTGTCAGTGTAGCCAGTGAGTTTAAAATTTTCTGAGGTTGAATACATAATGCCAAGGTCTTTTGTGCCACTTACATACCTTAGAATTATTTTACCTGCTTGCCAATGTGAGTCTTTTGGTGACTCCATGAATCTTGAGATCAGACTTACTCCATGCATAATGTCTGGTCTTGTCGCTGTTAAATACATAAGGCTACCTATAAGCCTTTTGAACGACATAGGATATACAATTGATCCTTCATCATCCTTGCTCAATTTTAAACTTGTTATTACTGGTGTTGGGGTTGTCTTGCAATTAGACATGTTAAATAATTTTAAAACTTCACTTTCATATTTAGATTGTGATATAAAAATACCACTTTAAGACTGTTGAACTTCAATGCCCAAAAAAAACTTCATAAGCCCCAGATCAGTCATTTCAAATTCACTTTCCATGACTGCTGTAAATTCTTCTATGCCAAAGTCACCAGTAAATATTAGACCATATACATACAATAATACAATTAGCATATTACCTTTCTCATCAAATTTGGTATACAAAGTCGGTTCACTTTCACTTCTATGAAATCCATTTTCAGTGAGATAGGAATCAATCTGACTGTACCAAGCTCTAGGAGCTTGCTTCAAACCATAGAGTGCCTTTTTCATCCTGTACACTTTATGCTCTTGACCTAGAACTTCATAGCCTTGTGGATGTTCCACATATACTTTCTCTTCTAGATAGCCATTCAAAAATGCCGACTTAACATCCATTTGATAAGCAGGCCATTTGTTTTGTGCAGCAATGGCCAAAACCATTCTGACTGTATCCATGCGTGCAACAGGTGCAAATGTTTCATTGAAGTCTATGTCGGGCTGCTGTGTTAACCCTCTTTCTACCATTCTTGCTTTGTGCTTCTGTACATTCCCATCAGCATCTTTCTTTGTCCTGTAAATTCATTTGACATTGATTACATCTTTATCTTTTGGTACATCAACCAGCTCCCATGTCTGGTTCTTCTCAATGCATTATATTTCTTCATCCATGGCTTGTGCCCATACTTCTTCTTCAACAGCTTCTTCAAATGTTAGTGGATCATATATAGGAGAAAATAATGCAAAGAGAGAGAATGAATTTGGTGTACCAGCTTCATATATCTCACGCAGACTTCTTGTCTTCACTGGTTTTGTCGATGTCGACCTTGATGAAATGCTTGATGGATTCTGTTGTCCTCGTGGTGTGCTTGTCGGTGTAGCTTGAGCTACCACTTGTGTCGATGTTCCTTGTGCTTAACCATGTCGTGGTCTCATGGGAGTCGACGGTGTTGCAACTGGTTGACTTACATGTGGTGTTTGAACCACTTCCTCTGCCATATCATCATTGTCGACATTCGACACAATCTTGAAATTTATGTCGATAGTTCCATCCCATGATTCATTCTCAGCAAATTGAACATATCGGATGATTATCACTTTCCTTGTGACAGGATCATAAAACTTGTATTCTTTTGTGTCTTTAGAATAGCTGACAAAAATACATTTATGTGTGTTGTTGTCTAGCTTCTTTCTCAGCTCATCTGGCACATGAGCATATGCAACACAACCAAATACTTTTAAATGAGAAACACTATGATTCATACCTGTCCATGCTTCTTGAGGAAATTTTTTATTCACACTCTTTGTCGGACATCGCTTCATAATGTATATGACAGTTGCGACTGCTTCACCCCAATATTCATTTGGCAAATGCTTGGTTGCCAACATGTGGCATGCCATGTCCATAATGGTTCTGTTCTTTCTTTCAGAAACATCGTTCTATTGAGGTGTATACCGTGCAATGAATTGATTTTGTATGCCATGGGTCTTGAAAAAATTTAGAAATTCATTTGAAACATATTCACCTCCTCTGTCGGTCCTTAAGATATCGATGGAGTGTCCACTCTAGTTCTCCAGGAGTTCCTTAAACTACTGAAAATAACTAAATGCATCAGATTTATGTTTCAGAAAATATACCCATGTTTTTCTAGAGTAGTCATCAATAAAATTTAGAAAATAATTGCAGCCACCAATGGATGATGCCTGCATTGGACCACAAATATCAGAGTGCACAATTTCAAGCGGTGTGCATGCTCTATAAGACTTTCCAACTGGAAAATTGTCTCTATGCTTCTTTCCAAAAATGTAGCCTTCACAAACCCTTTCTGGTCTATCGATCAATGGCAATCCTTTCACCATATTCTTTGTGTGTAGTAGCTTTAGGCCATCGAAATTCAGATGTCCAAATCTGAAATGCCACAACCAGGATTCATCCTGAACTTTTGTTTGAAATGCAGCCTGTAAATCAGCACTACCATTTTCTTTCTTGTCGAGGTACTCAACTGCTTCTTTACTTTCTACCTTGAATGCAACTCCTGTATTTGTCTTCCCTTTCATGTTGGGAACTATCCTCAATGGAAACAAGCAATTGCTTGTCATTGACACTTCTGCTATTAGTTGGTTGCTTGGACATTTGTCTTTAATCACATAGTGATCATCTTCTATGTAGACTCTGTAGCCTTTTTCTATCAGTTGTCCAATGCTCAACAAATTATGTTTCAGACCTTCGACATGATAAACATCAGGGATATACTTACTCTGCCTCTGTTTGGTTAGAATACTGACAGTACCTTTTCCCAAACAGTAACTTGGACATTTTTTCCAAGTGTAACATCAGTTTAAACTAAATTATCTAGACTGGAAAACAAATTTAAATTACCAATCATATGATTGCTACAGCCCGAATCTAAGTACCATATGTCATGTGGATTTTCTTGAATAGCATTACGTTCAATTTGAGATGTAGATGCCATTAACATTGCACTTGTCAGAGTGCTGGTGTTGGTCAACTGATTTGGGCTTTTCCTTCCTTGGTCGTATTATTTCTTCATGCATTCATATGCATAATGACCAAATTTCTTACAATAATGACATTGTATTTTTTATTTATCAAACCTCTGATCACTTGGATGACTTGGAATCTAATTCTCTCCTCTACTGGCAACATTTGCAGGACTTTTTCCTCGTCCTCGTCTGGAAGAACTTCTTCCTCTGCCTCTGGAGTTGTTTCTCCCCCTACCTCTACCACAAATTATTGATGACTGTGCTGTGAATGCACCTTCCAATGATGTTTGTGTTCTGCTGAGTGTTTGTTCATGATTGATGAGTGAAGCTTACAGCTCATCAATGGTAAACACCAACATGTCTGTGTGTTCTTCCAATGTCACAACCAAGGATTCAAATCTTGGGGGAAAAATTCTAAGAATTGTTTCAACAACCCTTTGGTATTATATGACTTCTCCATGACATTTCAGTTGGTTTATCAAACCAACAAATCTGGTGTACAATGAGTCTACCGACTCTGAATTTTTCATGGACAGAGATTCAAAATCTCTACTCAGAATCTGCAAATTGGAAGTATTTACCTTGCCTAAGCCTTTATATGTGGTCTCCAATGTATCCCATTCCTGCTTAGCGTTAATTGTTGCTGCTACTCTTGGGAGTATGCTTTCATGCATGGCTTGATGTATGTAGAACATAGCTTTTCCTTATTTCTTCTTCTATTCCCTCAAGACATCTTTCTCAGCTTGTGTGAGATTGTTATATGTTGTCATATCTGCTGGTTCTGCATAACCATGTTGGACTATCTCCCAAACATTTTGACCTCTGAACAAATCCTTCATAGTTAGAGACCAATATTCATAATTTTTTCCTATAAAAATTGGAGTTTGCACTGAACCAGAAGTGGAAGCCATTTTTAATTTTTAATTTTAGAAAATTACTTTTCCACTTATAAGACAATATTTCTTTCCTAAACCTTGCTCTGATACCAGTTAGAAAAAAATGAGTGAGAAAACTTGAGTTACTTCTCAGTTATAAAAAAAATCACGGCAACCTATTTTTCTTTTTACTTGTCGGGTGAAACCGACTAGACAAGTATACTAAATTTGGTTGGCCTTTTAGACCCGACTATTTTTCCTTAACAAGTTCTTACTTGTCAGTTTTACGGATTGTTACTTGTTGGTTCTACTGATAGTTTTTACTTCGACCACTTGTCACCTTGACCACTTTGACAACTTGTGGGTTCCACAACTTAGACTAAACTTAACCGACAACTTGTCGGTTTGACCTCTTCGACAACTTGTCGGTTTTACTCAACCATTTTACTTGGACTCACTTCCTCTGCTTTGGTTTTAGTTGGAATTTACAAATGATATTTCTTAGTCTAGAAGACTTAAGAAATTACAATTTTTTTCACCCGTGAGTAATATGAAGTAAAAACCGACATAATCAACAATTCAACAGAAATTATAAAATTATATAACCAAACATTTAGGAAGACTTGAGTCAACCACTCTACCTAAAACCTGGAACTTTCATTGGGTGAGAAATTTATGGATTCCTTTTCTTTCACTCAAATGTAATTGTAAGCAACATTTAGTCAAGTAACTCTGGAAAGAATGTGTGGTTAAATAAACATGCATTCAACCATAAACTATTTCATATAAATAACTTGTCTGAAAATAACAAAAGATAATACAAACTTGTTGGCTCTGTGACTGATCCAAACTTGTCATCTCATCGATAGATCTAGAGCTTTGGCTCTTCAACAGAATCTTGAGCTTCAACTTTAGTCTCTTCTCAGAGTTCTCTCTTTCTCTATTTTTCTCACCTAGATTTAAAAATGATTTACAAACTTCTTCTTCTATTTATAGGAAACTTGAAATTACTTCTTCGTGAATCTACAGACTTGCCATTATTGTCTATAATAACTATCTACCTACAAATTTAGCTTCAGAAATTAATTTGACTAGTTTAGATTGTCAAATCGTGGACTCTTCACTCTTGTCAGTCTGGCCAACAAGATATGAGCTGATATGGACTCTGACAGATTTGGCTGAGCTCTGATACAGATCTACAAGTAAGTAAAATTTCCAATACCATGGGGATGTGTGCAATGTCACTCGTGAGATCGTAGAGAAACCTGAATGTATACACCATGCAAAAGATTCAAGGTGACACCACTACGCATAGGGTGTCATCACCAGTTTTGTGGAGGCCGAGTAAGAGAATGTGAACAAAACACTAAGAAAAACATCTAATTTCTTGAGTTTAAGATACTAAAAAAAATACACATTAAGAAATTGGATCCCTAGAACTGTTCCATAAATAGAGGTTTAATATGGATCTATGGTAGTTTACCCACATTCATAATCCAAGAAATAGTCATAAAATATAAAAGATCAAACAAAAAATTTCTCAAACTTTCATCTTCATCATATGAGAGTGAGCCTATACGGTTAATACTACTCACCCAGAAGTGGAAGCCATTTTTAATTTTTAATTTTAGAAAATTACTTTTCCACTTTTAAGACAATATTTCTTTCCTAAACCTTGCTCTGATACGGTTAGAAAAAAAATGAGCAAGAAAACTTGAGTTACTTCTCAGTTATAAAAAAAATAAAGGCAACCTATTTTTCTTTTTACTTGTCGAGTGAAACCAACTAGACAAGTATACTAAATTTGGTTGGCCTTTTAGACCCGACTATTTTTCCTTAACAAGTTCTTACTTGTCGGTTTTACTGATTGTTACTTGTTTGTTCTACTGACAGTTTTTACTTCAACCACTTGTCGGCTTTACCACTTTGACAACTTGTGGGTTCCACAACTTAGACTGAACTTAACCGACAACTTGTCGGTTTGACCTCTTCAACAACTTGTTGGTTTTACTCAACCATTTTACTTGGACTCAATTCCTCTGCTTTGGTTTTAGTCGGAATTTACAAATGATATTTCTTAGTCTAGAAGACTTAAGAAATTACAAATTTTTTCACCTGTGAGTAATATGAAGTAAAAACCGACACAATCAACAATTCAACAGAAATTATAAAATCATATAACCAAACATTTAGGAAGACTTGAGTCGACCACTCTACCTAAAACCTGGAACTTTCATTGGGTGTAAATTTATGGATTCCTTTTCTTTCACTCAAACGTAATTGTAAGCAACATTTAGTCAAGTAACTCTTGAAAGAATGTGTGGTTAAATAAACATGCATTCAACCATAAACTATTTCATATAAATAACTTGTCCGAAAATAACAAAAGATAATACAAACTTGTTGGCTCTGTGACTGATCCAAACTTGTCGTCTCACCGATAGATCTAGAGGTTCGGCTCTTCAACAGAATCTTGAGCTTCAACTTTAGTCTCTTCTTAGAGTTCTATATTTTTCTCACCTAGATTTCAAAATGATTTACAAACTTCTTCTTCTATTTATAGGAAACTTGAAATTACTTCTTTGTGAATCTAGAGACTTGCCATTATTGTCTATAATAACTATCTACCTACAAACTTAGCTTCAGAAATTAATTTGACTGGTTTAGATTGTCGAATCATGGACTCTTCACTCTTGTCAATCTGACCAACAAGATATGAGCTGATACGGACTCTAACAGATTTGGCTGAGCTCTTATATAGATCTACAAGTAAGTAAAATTTCCAATACCATGGGGATGTGTGCAATGTTGCTCACGAGATCGTAGAGGAGCCTGAATTTATACACCATGCAAAAGATTCAAGGTGACACCACTATGCATAAGGTGTCATCACCAGTTTTTTGGAGGCCGAGTAAGAGAATGTGAACAAAACACTAAGAAAAACATCTAATTTCTTGAGTTTAAGATACTAAAAAAAATACACATTAAGAAATTGGATCCCTCGAACTGTTCCATAAATAGAGGTTTAATATGGATCTATGGTAGTTTACCCACATTCATAATCCAAGAAATAGTCATAAAATATAAAAGATCAAACAAAAAATTTCTCAAACTTTCGTCTTCATCATATGAGAGTGAGCCTATGTGTTAATACTACTCACCCTCATATGAACGCAGATGGAGGAAATTGAAATGTAAAAGGATGTAGAAACCTCTCAACTTCCAGTAGTTGTCAAAGAACTTCATCTGCCTTGCGGTAGCCTATAAAACCATGGTGAAGTTCCCAAAACTAGTATCTCGCAACGGAGGTAAGAGGCAGGTAGTGCTAGCTTTCACTTCTACATTTTTCCCTTCCATACTCATGTTGATGTTTCTTTCTGTATATTTTTTTATATTGTGACAATCTTGAGTAGGGAGTCCCACCATTGTTTCAGTTTCACCCAGATGAACTTGAAATGTTGAGAATTGCACACTGACTTGAAAATCAACCTCCCTTTTTCAGTGGTTAAAGTGACACTAGTGGTTTCTTGTACTAATGACTTTTAAACTCCAAATTTAATAAAAAAATATGATTTTGGGAATATTTGCAGAGTCCTCCATTTTTCTACATTAAGCTTTACTTTCATTTGTGTGTGTGTTTTTTTTACATTTCATAAAAATCTATTTATGTTTATGTATAAAAGGTACATAATTTTCATTTTTTTCCTATTTATGCACTAGCATGCATATAAATTTTCTAATTTTTGACATTTAGTTGTAGGTATTTCTCATTTTGTATAATTTAGTCTAAATACTCATTTTGTAATATTCTAGACTATCTTTCACTTTACCTAATCTGTAAAATTTTGCAAGCTAAATTTTTAGAGAAAATGAGTTCACTATTTATCACTGATATTATTGCATAAAAATTGCAAATTCTAATGTAATGTCAAATTTATTTTTGTATATCATTAAATTTAGTTGAAATTGATTATATTTATGTAGAATGCAAATTATTACTTCATTTTTATGCCAATGGCCAGTACACAAAGTTTCAATTTCATTTAACTAAAATTACTCCATTAATAACACTCTGAATTTTAAAGGTACTTTAAAATTTCACAATAGAAATTATTGCATTATGCTTTCTTATCCTTTTGTAAATACTGCATAATTAATTTTTTTAGTCGTATGATCATTTTAATTAAGAATTAATGGATACAAGGTTATATAGGTATCATTTAGATTTATTAATGGACTAATGTTCTCCTTTTGAAAGCACATTTGTATTTTGTCAAGCTATCCCAACCTCTCTTTGATTTCACTTATGCACTAATGCCTTTGATTTACCCACTATACCCTATCTACACCAGTGCTATACATGCAACCATAGATTACATCCCCTACCTCCCCTTGAATAATATCTCCAAGGGTGTTTACTTATTCTTGCTTGACCCATGTTGTTTTGAGCATCAATAGGACCTTAAATTAATAGGGGAGCAATCAAGACTATTGTTAACCATAGATTTGAAACTAGGCACCTTTAATATGGTTTTCCTTGATTAGTATGGTTACATAGGTGGCCAAGACAACAACACACTATAAAGCCACATAATTCACTAGGGACCTTGATTCCTTAACCCCAACTAATAAAATGGATTGGCATAGGAAGACTAGAGAGATCATTTTCATACATACTGAAGTCTACACTGAATGAAAATAAATTGTAGAGTATAGTTACCAAGGTGGAGTGGTAACCAAAATAAGAGAAAGTAGTCAGCAAGGATAAATAGTTGAGAATAAATGAATTGGAACATAAAGTGGTGGAGCTAGGGGTAGACCCCACCAATCCTACTCCTATACAGACCCTGATTAAATATTAAAAAAAAGAGATCCATATACTCAAGAAGATTAATAAAATTTCCTTGTACAGAACATCTTCAAATTGTAGAATTATTGGTTGTTCAAGAGGACGAAGATAAGATGTTGAAACAAGTTCAAGAGTGCAAGTATAAGCTTAAAAGGACGGAGAAGGAAAATAATCTCTTAAAGCTTGAAAACTTCAAGTTGCAATCCACTAAAGAAGTTTCTTTACTTTTGTCAGTAGTTAATCCCATGGACCAACTATCTCAGGTACTGGAAGACATGAGCATTAAGGAAGTGGAGTTGAATAATGTAAAGGAAAAACTAAGAAAATGGAAGACGAATTTCAGATACTAAACAATTTATCTATGTAAAGAGAAGAAATTCTCACATAGTTGTAGGATGCCAAAGCAATGTAGTAGAAATAGGTTAATCAACTATCCAAAAGGGAGATAGGAAAAGACCCTCTTAAGGGTTCCAAACACTTGGTTTGGGATAGGATATAAATTACAATCACCAAGTATCGGAACTACTTTGAAATTGCACAAAACAAACTGATGCTATTAGTCACCTCCATGAAGATGTCAAGAGGACATTCAATGAATTAGAGAGAAAACCTAACATTTCTCATGTTATTACTAACATTTTGAACTCCATAGCTAATGAATATCTAGAGGCATTGGGTATCCAAGATAGAAATAAGACAATAATGGAAGCCACTAAGGTTATTAGTAAGAAAAATTTGGCTCAAAAGGATCAATAAAGTAATACAACTATCCAAGGATGTGACTTCCTTCAAGTCCATTTTTATAAATGTGCTTCAACAGAGACTACCTTCTCACTAGGATATGAACGAGGGCCTCTATCCCAAGAACCATTATTATTAGCTGATTGAAGGAATATAAAATAATGACATCAAGTTTGAGGATATGGATGGGACCCTCAAAGTTCAAGTGATCATAAAAAAAATTGAAGAAGATTTGGAACTTCTTGATCATTTACAACTCATATTTATGAACATTGTCCCTCCCACATATTCTCATTATACTGGCCTAGATATTCCATATCAATAATTCATTAGTCACCCCAACAACAACAAAAAATCCAATGAAGGTATTGTTTCTTAAAGAACAAGTAGCCATAGTTGGAACATCAAACAATCACCAATAGTATAAAGGAACATAAATACATCAATAGGACCAATATATTTGTAGCATGATATAAATCAGACTTTGAGTGATTTGATCAAGAAATCATGTCAGCTCCAGGATCAAGGATTTCTGAATGTTTGAAGGATAATCATATTCAGAAAAGTTTTCTATAACAATCCATAATCTTCTTCTATATTCCACCATATTCAATCTGATATGTTATTGTCTAATCCAAAGATAATAAGTCCCTTGAGGTATCCTTTTTCTCTATATCATGGGTCATGTTATATTGTAAATGTTCTCATACTAATGAATGTATTAAGATTTCATTATATGTGCATTGTGTGAAATATGTTGTCCTAATGGTAACATTGTTTTCATTTAATTATATTTTATGTTAACTATTGAATTCTTTATTTATTAGTACATTGTTCCTCTACAAGAGTTATTCGTAGTAATACCTTTTCGATCCATCTTGTTCATTTCATCATTCCATCACCCTACAAAAACTTGTGTCTTGTATGCAAGAAGTAATGCTTTTTAATCTATCATACTTTCACATTCTTTTATCGTACTATACATGGTGATTTGAAAACAACAAAAGAAAATACTATGGGTTTGTGCTCCTCAAATTGAAAATCTTCTAAAACAAATAAGAACAAATTTATTGATTCCTCGACATAGTTCCTATACATATAGTAACATTTCAAGGGACAATAGGCCCCAATGTGCATAACCTCTCCACCTGTGACACTATATAACTACCACCCATATATATGGTCAACATATGATTTTTGAGATGATAGTCACCCAATTTGAGTCTCACATTTTCATAGTAACCCTACATTTCATCATTCAATCATAGGCTATCATAACATGAAAGTAAGGCACCGAGTGGAAATAATGATGGATTTAATGAGACACTAATTAGTGAATAAAGTTATAGGTGCTTCAACTATCAACAAAAACTACCACTTTGTGGCGCTTGATGTAACCCAAAATTTCCAAGGCTTGTAGTGCTTAAATATTGGATAAAGCATGAACGAAGATGCGTGGTTCTTCAAGATGGAATTCAATTTCTACTTATTATTTCATGGGAGGACTTTGGTCATCAACTTTGAACTTAGGGGTATCTTCCATAATGATTTATTATTAGTGGGTAAGAGTAGTCACACCAATTTGAAAGAATTTTTATTCTTAACATTTATGAGAGCATACTTTTCATCACAATTATTGTAAGGTTTTATGTTATACCAAAACCTGCAGATGTTGATGAACATTTGAAACCATACACAAGGCCCTATCACCGGGTAATTCCCATAGGTGTGGTGGTTATACCATGCGCTTGTACTGATACTTCAACACGCCCCTCTGGCGTAGCTCGGGGGAATTGAACCTGAGACCTATACTCTGATACCATGTTAAATTATTGTGCCATTGATCTTCAAGAAATGAGTGTAATTGAATTGTTAAATTATTATGCACTGTAATGGAATGAATAATACATGCTGAACAAGACAATTTTCGGTGGGTGTGGAACTGCGTTTAGGTATTTTCTTCTCGACGTTTCGATCTCTACTGTGATATCATCCTCAGGAGACCAATAGAAGCTTGGCGAAAATAATATTGGCTAGTTTCTTTTTAAATATAGAATAGACGTTTAAAATTATTAATTTTAGATTGGGTCGATTTGGTTAATTTTTAAATCTATTTATTAAAGTTATTAATTTTTAGGGTTATACTTCCAATTAGGTGTTTTTAATTTATATTATTAGTTTAAGGTTTTTGAGAAATATATTTTTAGAGATTTGTTTTTTATTTATGAGTTAATTTTAATATTAAGTATTGGAATAAATAATTTATTTTTAAACTTTCTAATCAATAAATTAGTATTTTTATTATTAGAGTAGATATTAAAAACTTTTTTTTTTAATTTTTTTTATTTTGTATTATTAATATTACAAAATATTAGGAATAGAGCCTATGTTTATTGGGAATTAATTTAAAGGTTTTTATTTAGATTATTTTTATTTTTATTTTTCCATCATGTTATTTAATTATAATAGATTTTTCTATGATGTTAATTAATTATAATTGTTTTCAAATAGTTTGTTAGTTAGTTTGATTGTTACCATTAATCCTAAGTTCATGTAAAAGAGGTTTCCATGTGTTGCTGAGTTTAGTACCGTCGTCTCTATAAAGGCAGTCTAGGGCGATGTTAATTTCTATTTTCACCAAGATTCTATTGGTCTCCTGAGGATTATCTATAAGTAGAGATCAAAATGTCGAGAAGAAAATACCTAAATGCAGTTCCACACCCACCAATTTGATCCTGCGTATGGCTTTATTTAATAAGACAAATTTCACTGAAAATGGATAAGAATTGCGCAGTATAATTACAGTATACACTTCATTAATCCCAGTAGTATACAACAGTGTTACATAGAGGAGAATTCAAATCATGTGGATATGATTCGAATCTACTAACTCAATCTGACTACATGGCTAGCTAGAAGTGTCTAAATCACTATCGGAGCTCACTAGTCTAACTCCAGATGTCTAATTCCATATCTCAATCAGTTATAATCAATTAAACCAGTTAAACTGATGTGGCATGTGAGAAGTAGGTGAGAATAGGTGCATTCCCACATGCAACCATGCAAGAATGGCACTAACTGAACTAGAGCACATCTAGATGAATGTAACTGGAGCATAGCTTAGCTTGACTAATTACCAACTACCAACAGCTGAAGGAGGTTGGTGGTGGCACTCCCAGTGGCTTCTAAATTGTAGGTATTGGTCTTAGAGGCACATAAACTTATGCATGAAGGTGTAGTAAGTTGTAGTTAACCTCTATATGTGTTCCCCACACTCTACTGACTGTTACTAGTGGTCCCATTAGCCCAAGTGGACCCAATGGTTCTAGTGGACCCAATATTAATTAATGACTCCTCAGTTAGGAAAATATAATCTAATAGACAAGTACATACAATGGAGGATTATAAATCCTAACAATTATAACGGAGTTTGTTTCTTTGTCATTCCGAACCATTCAATGTTGGATATAACCTTTGTACTTTTAAGGAAGGATAATGGATAATGCTTGTGAAATTGACTTATGTATGGATGTGAGTGGGGAATGAAAGAAGGCTTGATGCTTTGTGAATGGATCATTGTCTCTACTTCTAGATACTTTTGAGATGTTGCTAACTAGGTAACAAGATGTTGCATTTTGACTTGTGGTATATTCATCTCCTTGAATCCACTAATGAAACATTCTTTATATAAATAATATCTTAAGTTCTCTATATTGGTGGCCAATTGCTCAAAGGTTTAGATAAAGTTTCCGACTGATATTATTTGACGTAACTTGGTAAGCTATCCAAAATAATGAGTCTCTCACTCGTAACGAGCATGAAGAACTTTAGCATTTATAATCTAGGTGATGTATCCCACATAGTGTTTTTTATGTCACTCCCATCATTGTCATGTTTCTATATCTAGATACAAAACTCTCACCCTAAGTTTCATCATGCCATGAATAATGGCATGGAAGGAAAAGTAACGTTCCATTTGGGAGGCCCATCTTGATGGGTTAACACGATCAAAATTATTCAAGGCCACTTTAGCAAAATGATTCCATGTGTTATTATCATGGAGGTGGTTGATGGTTGTGTGGACCCAAAGGGAATTACTAGTGGCTAGATAGTTCTAAGTGATAAGTACTTTGGTGGTGTCACCCACTACGTTTTGCATACTAGGGGTCTTATATTTGTATGCCATGAGTTTTCAGGTGTGCCGACTTCTCATTGGAAATATTTTATCCAATTTGGTTAAGGTTTGTTGATGTTTCTTATCCAACTTATGATATAAATCACAATCCAAGTTGGCTACCTTATGATCCAAATTTTAATACAAGTTCTAAACATGGACACTAATATTTTTGTATTGATATTCTAGGTGTTCTAACCTAGTGAAAATAAAGTTATTGGTCATATTGTCTAGGGTTTTTTTGTGATGTGGTTTATAGGGATTCACCATGGATGGGAACCACCAAGTCTTGAGAATAAGTGTTAGGTACTATAGCCCTTTGATATACATGTGGATCCCAATAGTAGTACTTGAAATAATATCTCATGGAACTAAATAAGGAGTCTCAATTGTTCCCTTATTCATACTACTCGATTACTCAGGTACTAGTGAGTGATCTCTACAATGTTGTCCTTCATGTACTATAGGATCAAGACAATTGATCAATTTATCTTAATCTAGTTATAGGTATACATAAGAGACCTTCTATATAATTAAGGATACATGGAAGTGATATTTTGTTATACAATTGTTCTATACTGTTGTGTTTCTTGAATGGGTGCCAACAAAGGTTGCAAGAGTGATGCAGGGCATGGAATTTTTTAGTGAAGTCATTTATGAATTCACTAGGTCAAGGAAAACTCAAGGAGACCTAGGGTCTCATATGATTGTAATTTGCTTTATTTTTTTTTTAAATTTGAATAAAAGATCAGATATAAGAATATTTGATCCTCTTCCAATTGTAGTCGATAGGATTTGGTTGAATTAGTTCAGAGAAGTTAGTGATTTGGTCAGTGATCTGTCAAATGAGTCATCAGTTTGTTGTGTTAATTATGGATTATGTTCCTTCTTTGTAGGATCAAAGAGGTAGATCATAAATTGTATTTATTCTAGTTGGGGTTTGGGAGTTAGACAACTTTCTTGGTAGCTCATTAGAGATTGAGTTTGAGAGAGTTGGGGTTGGTTGCAGAGTTTGACTGCTCATAACAAAGGGGAAGGTTATATCAAGAGGGGAGCTCAAAGTTGGACTCTTGGATCATATACAGAGAGTGAATGTCTCTGTTTGGAATGATCTAACTATTGTATTCGAGTTCAAGAGGATTTTAT
>LPNX010024810.1:241803-311994 GCA_001517045.1 Pseudotsuga menziesii | reverse complement strand
ACACAAGAGACAATGAACACAGTGTTTTTCCTCGAGGAAACCATAAATGGAGAAAACCCCGCAACTTCCTCAGAGATAGAATCAGCACCAAAAGTGAAACCCACAAATAGTAAGATGATCTCCCGACAGTAGTAACCTCTTTCCTCCTTGCGCCAGTGTCTTTCTCTTCCTCACCTATGCGCTACAACTGAGTGTGAGTGAGTGTGTGATAAATAGATTAGCTCTCTATTTATCCTAATTCCCGACTTGACTAAACCCAACTAGGTCTGACTTCACTAGGTGAGTCTAATAACCCTAGTGCCTTGAAACTACAGGGACTTTAACCCTTAGAAAATAGGAGGGTTACCCACCTTGACTTGACATGACTTGTTTACATTATAGAAACTTTCGATAGGAACCTTGGGGCATGACATGACTCAAGTACATTACAAATACATCCCAAAATAAACATCGAGTTACAATACATAAGAAATACAAGTGAATACATTCCAAAGTTACAATTATATCAACACTCCCTCTTAACTAGGAAGGTATTCTCTCGACACAATTTATCAGCACAAGTCTTCTTCTCTGTATCATCTCGATCATCATCGAGTCTTCGTCTTCTTCACCTTCAAGTCATCTCTATCTTCAGGTCACCTTCATCTTCAAGTCATCTTCACCTGGATCTGGATCATCACTCGATCTGGATCATCTCTGGAGCATCATATCTAGATCTGGATCATCCCTCGATCTGGATCATCTCTGCTGGATCATCATCACTGGATCTTCACGGGTGTTATCTCATGATTCTTCTCATCACAGGAAGTTCTATAGAGCCAGCCCTTTTTCATGCTAGTTGTAGGCCTAGCCTCGATGTAGGTCTTCTTCAACGCTTATATCTGACCCTAAGTCAAAATGGCCCGCCCAACACTTACATCTGATCATGTAGGAACAAATCCTATAATCATATAAAAAAGGCACGCCCATCACTCACATCTGACCATGTGGGAACCAATCCCACAACCCTGTCAGAAAGGCCCAGCACTCACATTTGACACATGCGAGGAACCAATCCAACATACATGTTCAAAAAGGATCAACACTTATATTTGACACATGCGAGGAACCAATCCAACATACATGTTCAAAAAGGCTCTGCACTTACATTCAACACATGCGAGGAACCAATCCAACATGCATGTTCGAAAAGGCTTTGCACTTACATCCGACACATGTGAGGAACCAATCCAACATTCATGTTCGAAAAGGATCTGCACTTATATTCGACACATGGGAGGAACCAATCCAACATGCATGTTAGAAAGGGCTTGCACTCACATATGATCAAGTAGGAACCAATCCTACAGTCATAACAGAATGGCCCCCAGTCCCAGACTGAGCTATTTGGTAACTGACCAAGTGCCTCCATTCCAAGAATGGAATTCAGCGCTTACTTATTATCATGTAGGAACCAATCCTACAGTCACATCAGAATGGCTCAGCACTCACATCTGACATGGAAGGAACCAATCCTCACCATGACAGAATGGGTCAGCCCTTACATTTGACCATGGAAGGAACCAATCCTCTCACCATGTCAGAATGGCTCTGGGTCTCATCATTTCCCTTTGGAGGAAATATCGATATGGAGAACACCAAGCTTATCCCTAGAAGTACTCGAACTTCACCTTAGACAATGGATTTTTCAACACATCAGCTATCTGTTCCTCCGTCGCAACATATTAGAGCTTCACTGCTCCCCTCTGCACCATATCCCTGATATAGTGATACTTGATCTCGATATGCTTCGACTTGTCATGGAACACTGGATTCTTTGACAACTTCACGCAACTCTGGTTGTCATAATGTATACAAGTAGCATCCATCTGAAGATAGAATAAATTAGACAGTAGATTCCTTAGCCATACTGCCTCACAACTAGCTGAAAAACTTGTGACATACTCTGCTTTAGCTGTACTCAGTGCCACACAGGATTACTTCCTACTAAACCAAGAGATCACACATGATCCCATACTGAAGCAACACCCTGAAGTGCTCTTCCTATCGATGGCACTGCCTGCCCAATCTGAATCAACATAACCCTCCAGGTTAATCTTTTGATTTGCCTCGTACTTGAGCCCATAATCAATTGTACCCCTCAGGTACCTCAAAATATGCTTTGCAGCAATCAAGTGAACATGTCTCGGATCTGTCAAGAACTGGATTAAGGTGTTCACAGTAAAGAAAATATTCGGTCTCGTGTTTGTCAGGTACATCAAGGACCCAATCATCTGACAATACATCGTAGCATCAACCGCTTCTGATGAAGCATCACTCAATAGCTTCAGGTTCGATGCCATAGGTGTGGTCATGGCCTTGCATTCCATCATCCCAAACCTCTTCAGGATCTCTTCTGCATACTTCCCTTGTCCGAGGGAGATTCCATCCGCATTCTGCCACACCTCCATGCCTAGAAAATAATGCATCATACCCAAGTCCTTCATTTCAAACTCAGCAGCAAGCTTTCTCTTCGTATCAGTAATCAACCTATCCATACCTGTTATAAACAGATCATCTACATACAGTAGGAGCATCACTGGGTTTCCGTCTTCAACCTTGTAGTAAAGGTTGGAATCTGCTTTACTCTTGGTAAAGCCCAAACTAGATAGAAAGCTATCAATTCTGCCTTACCATGTCCTGGGTGCCTGTTTCAAACCATACAGGGCTTTCTTCAATCTGCACACATGAGACTCCCTGTCATGTGTCTCAAAACCGAGTGGTTGTTCTACATACACTTCCTCTTCCACTACACCATTCAAGAAAGTAGTCTTGACATCCATTTGGTGTATCTTCCATTTCATCACTGCAGCCAGAGTAGGTACTAATCTGATGGAAGTGTATCTAGCTACAGGTGCAAAGGTTTCTTCGTAATCTATTCCTTCTTTCTATGAGAAGCCATGAGCCATGAATCTTGCCTTATATTTCTCTATGCTACCATCTGCAGCATGCTTGATCTTGTAGATCCATTTGGAAGTTACAATCGACTTCCCTTTTGGTCTTGGGACAACATCCCAAACATCATTCTTCATGATCGATTGATACTCTTCGATCATAGCATCCTTCCATTCTTTTCGTTCTGCCACTTCTTCATAATTGGAAGGTTATTCATTGATAAAGTCACATAGTAAAGCTACATATCCGGAGCAGGATATGGTTCTCTTTCTTTCTCTGTGATTCTCTTCTGGGGCCCCATATCTTTTCGCACCTTGGATAGCTTCTCGTACCCAAGCAAGTTTCCTCTTGTGAGGATTCTTCTCTTGAGGTGGATCTACAGGTCTTTGTAGTTCTTCAAATTCTCGATCTTCTTCTTGAGTTTCTTCATTCATGGTTGTATCATGAATTATGGGTGCTTCTTCTTCGTCGGGTTGTTCAACAAGTCTCTTTCTGGATTTGTTGTAAGCTGTGTCTTCATCAAATGTTACATCCATGTTGATGTCGATCTTCTTGAATCCCGGGAAGTATATTCTGTAAGCCTTCGAGCTTTCAGAGTATCCCACAAATATACCCTTCTTTCCTGAAGGATCTAACTTTGTCCTCTTTTCTTTCAGAATGTGTATGTACACTGGACAACCGAATATTCTGAGATGGCTGACTTCTGGTTTCTTATCGGAGGAAGCTTCTTCAAGAGTCTTGTTCTCGAGTACTCTGTGTGGAGTACGGTTCTATACATACACCATTGTTCTAGCAGCCTCTACCCATAGATGCATGGGAAGATCTTGATCATGAAGCATTGCTCTTGCATCTTCCATGATAGTTCTATTTTTCCTTTCTGCAACCCCATTCTGTTGTGGATTATATGGAGTGGATAACTCCCTCTTAATCCCTAATTCTTTGCATAAGTCTTTGAATTCATTTGATGTGAATTCTCCACCATTATCTGATCGAAATGTCTTGATCTTATTTTCTGTGTGGTTCTCGATCAAGGCTTTGAATTCTCTGAACTTGCTGAAAACTTCATCTTTGTTCTTCATGAAGTAAATCCATGTCTTCCTAGAAAAGTCATCAATGAAAGAAACATAGTATACATACCCGCTTAGAGAACTTGATGACACTGGTCCGCATACATCAAAGTGGATGATTTCCAAGATTCCTTTTGATTTGATTTCGCTACTTGGAAATGTCTTCTTTGTATTCTTTCCTTTCGCACATCCTTTACAGACCCCTTCATGTTTTGCTTGAATTTCTGGAAGACCTTCAACAAATTTGCTTGCAAGTGGTAGTGCTCTGTAGTGCACATGTGCAAGCATTCTATGCCAAAGTTCATTTGGCTCTACTATGTCATGGACCAATGCTTGTTCTGGATGGCCCTTCAATTTGTATAATCCTCCTTCTTGTTCTCTAATTACTATTGCATCGTCAATAGTCTTTCCTCTTGACCACATGGGGACTTAGCCATCTACAAATACAACCCTCATGCCTTTTGCATCCAGTGCCAATATGGATAGAAGATTCTTCTTTAGTCCTGGTATAAACAAGACATCCTTCATTTTCATAGACTTTCCAGATTCTAGCTTGTAGGAGGATTCACCACTACCTTTTATGGGATATTGGTAGTCATCCCCAAGTTTCACCTTATGGGGTGAATTATGTTTGGAAAGTTTCTCAAAGGATTCCTTGAAACCTGTCATGTGTTTGGAAGCCCCACTATCAATAAGCCAATCTTTGCTTCCATGAGTGACAGTTCCCGTGAGAGCAGAGATCAGAACATATTCATCTTCACTTGAAGAGTCTTCACTTTCTTGTTTTACTTTCTTCCTGGGAGGATCATCATCCTCAGCAGTGTGAGCATGATGTCTTCTTTTGGAGTTCCTCTTCTTCTTGGATCCATTCTTATTCATGGGACAGTTTCTAGCATAGTGTCATATTTCATCGCATGTATAAGATATGAATTTAGATGAGCCTTTCTGATGAGAATGCTTACCTTGGTGATGATGCTTTTCCCTTCTTCCTTTCTTGGAGTGTATTGTGAGAGCTTGATCTTTACTTCCCATATTTTCTTCTCGCATTGCTATTCAATATTCTTCTTGTGAACATTCTTCCCACAGTCTACTGAACTTGACTAACTTCTTCCTAGTACAGATTCCTTGGATGAAAGAATCCCATGACCTAGGGAGGCCATTCAAGGTTGTCATCACAATTTCTGCATTCTCCACTTCTTCATCCACTGCTTCTAGATATTCTTTGATCTAGGAGACCCTTGTGAAGTATGAATGGATGGTCTCCTCATTCTAGATCTTTACATTCTTCAACTAGTTCCTTAGAGTCATCTTCCGATTGATTTTATTCCCTTCAAACAGTTTGGTTAGGGCATCAAACATAGCTTTAGGTGTCTTGAGGGAGGACACCTGTGGTATGAGCTGATCCTTGATAGAATCAGAAATGATCCTCTTTGCCATAACCAACTTCTTCTTATGTAAGGCCTTGGCCTCATCTCCCTCTAGAACTAGAACCTCCTCACTGATATAGGAGTCCAACTAATTTTCTTCCAAGACATGGGAGATCCTATACTTCTAGGCTCGAAAGTTATCAGCTCCCTCAAGCTTTTCATCAAGCTTGGTATGATAAGACATCTTAACTGAGAACCTCAAATGGAAATACAAAAGATTTAGATCTTACCAGGTCAAGATGTCGGATCTGGATTTGGAGATGAAATCCTGTAGTGCTGGTTCAGGAGCAGATTAGGGTTTTGCTTTTCCGGAGTTCTGTCCAACCAAGTGCTTTGATTTTGATCCCTAACTTCAATTTTGGGGAGGAGATCAATCCAGGCCTGGGCTCACTGAAAAATTCCACTTCTGTGAAAAGCCCTAATTTCTGGCAATAGTGTCGGGTCCAAAACTGAAAAACCTTGGAATTGGATTCTGCTTCGACAGAAAGATGCGCCTTAGGGAGGAGAGTTATTCCACCCTAATTTTGCTCAAAATATGTTGAGAGATATGCACAAAATAGGAAGCCCTAGTTCCCGCAGCTGCACAGTGTCTTCTTCTCAGGTTAGCTCTGATACCATGTTATATTTTTAACATTAAGCTAGCATTTCGTTAGGATCTTTAACTGAGAGAACAACAAGCACATCAATCAAACACAAGAGACAATGAACACAGTGTTTTTCCTCGGGGAAACCATAAATGGAGAAAACCCCACAACTTCCTCAGAGATAGAATCAGCACCAAAAGTGAAACCCACAAACAGTAAGATGATCTCCCGACAATAGTAACCTTTTTCTTCCTTGCCCGAGTGTCTTTCTCTTCCTCAACTATGTGCTACAACTAAGTGTGAGTGAGTGTGTGATAAATAGAGAGGCTAGCTCTCTATTTATACTAATTCCCGACTTGACAAAACCCAACTAGGTTTAGGTGAGTCTAATAACCCTAGTGCCCCAGAACTGCAGGGACTTTAACCCTTAGACAATAGGAGGGTTACCCAACTTGACTTGACATGACTTGTTTACATTATAGAAACTCCTGATAGGAACCTCGGGGCATGATATGACTCAAGTACATTACAAATACATCTCGGAATAAACATCGGGTTACAATACATAAGAAATACAAGTGAATACATTCCAAAGTTACATTTACATCAACATTTACATAATGTAATCGTGCCCATCGAAATTCAAAGTAATTGACTGAGGTTATATATATGTTGCACGATTGCAGACAGAAGAAAATCAATTTCTTATTGTACAGAGGAATTAAAACTTCGCATAGGGAAATTGTTAATAAGATTCATTGAAATCAAAAGCAATTTCTTGCTTGAATTATTTTTTATGAATGTATTGATCGAATGGATAATCGATTCAAAGAAATTTGTTGGTAAATGATAAAGAGTTGCAGGTAAATTCATGATTTGTATGCGAAGACAGAGAATAAAGAAGATCGACGGTGGCTGTGCGTTTGGAGGGATAATCGACAGTTGCTGAGTGTTTTCCAAGGTAGATTGATGGTGTAAAGGAGTTTGGTAAGGATTTTTATCAATGCAATAAAGAATATCAGTTGTCAGTTTGATCGACGGTCGAGGCTAGGCATCGCAGTCAAAGAGGAGAATACCATTCAATTCATTCATTGAGCACAATAAGTCTTGGATCAAATATCTTGGTCATGTGCACAAAACTAGTGTCATGTTAAGGCGTCCTTTTGTGGATTGCGATAGGAATGGTCATGAGGAGAGATTAAGCACTATCAGATTTAGCGCACCATAATTTTGTTTGTTTGTCATATGAAATGGAAGGTTATGTGATATGAAGTTTAGCGCATGGACATTGAGAGCTAAAACGTAAAGAGACCAAGTGTTAAGTGGTAAGAAATGGCAGTGATTTCCAAAGATAAGGAAGTTATTAAATTAGTCATAACTTACTAGTTTAACTCTGTCAGTTATTTAAAACTTTGTTTTGCACATGAAGCAGTAAGTTGATAGGTGAAAGTTCTAACCTTTCCACACATTTTTGGAAGTTGTTAAACCTAGGTGTGTTGTGTATTGTTTATACATATGGTAAACACATTTCTACAATAGCCTTGGAGGGAATAAGTTTATCAAATTTTGGTATTAGAGCGGTTATAGTCTTTGTTTCTGAAAATTAAGGAATTGTTATTTTATGAGGTAGGAGTTTTCTTGTATAACATGCAAGATCATATTTACTCCTAAATTGCTAACAAATTTAGAGCAAGATATTTCTAACAGGAAAGTTGTATCCATCAGTGAAATTTTGTGCTAGGAGATGGATGTCAAGGTTGGACGAGGTCAAGGCAAGCAAGGAAGATCAGCTGCCAATGTAGAGTTAAGAGAGGAGGTGAGAACTCTGATATCAAGGTTGGAAGCCTTGGAGACATCTAGACATCAAGAGCACACTGGAGATACAAGTGAAGAAGAGATAACAGATGAGGAGGAAGAGAAAACTGTTGAAACTCTTGAGCTAAAAATACATAAATTAATCTTTGGTGTAGGTTCAAATTAAAAGGCTGATGTACCATTATATAATGGGAGCTTGGGTCCAGAGGAACTAATTGATTGGATCAATGATATGAATAAACACTTCGATTATGCTGAGGTGAAGGAGGAAAAGCAAGTGAGATTTGTTGTCACGAAGTTGAGAGGGCATGCATCCTTATGGTGGGATGGTGTGTAAGAGGAGAGGATCTTGAAACACAAAGCCAAGATTAATAGCTAGAGCAGAATGACAATTAAGTTAAGAGGTAAATTTCTTCATAAAGATTACCAATTAATTTTTTAGGAAAATGCAAAATCTTAAGCAGAAGTCAATGAGAATTATGGAGTTTACCAAGGAAAATTATAAGGTGAATATTAGGTTAGGCCATATAGAGGATACACCTGAGAAAGTTTCCAGGTATGTAAATAGTCTAAGGTTTGATATACAAGATGAACTAAGCTTGTTATCATTGAGATCTATTGAAGAAGCATATCAGGATGCTTTGAAGGCTGAGGAGAAGCTGATGAGAAAGCAGATTCAAAAAGCAAAGATGAGAGGCTTTGAAGGAAGGGAGCAGCAGTAGAAAGGTGAAGCTAACAGTTCAAACCAACAAGCACAACTAGACAGAACTAATGATAATAGAGGTGGAAGAAATGCTACAAGAGGAAGAGGCAGAGGAAGAGGTGGACAAGTGAGATGTTACACAGGTGGACAGTTGGCTCACATGTCATGGGACTGTCCTGAGAATGTTGCAAGACAAAGGGGAGCACAATTAGTGCAAGATGAACCCGCAGCTCCAAAGGAATTAGAGGTGGCTGAGAATTATCCTGAATAAGGTGAATCCTTGTTGATGAGGAAGGTCATTGATGAGTCAGTCCAAAGGAGGAGTCAGTTTAAGACAGTTTGCAAAGTTGAAGGTAAGTGTTGCAATTTGATTATTGGTAGTGGTAGTACTGATAATTTGGTGTCTATAGAGATGGTGGACAATCTGAATTTAAGGAAGACAATACATCCAGAACCATACAAAGTTGCATGGCTACATAAAGGTCATCAAGTTCTTGTGAGAGAACAATGCCAGGTAAAGTTTCAAATTGGAAGCTACCAGGATGAGGTAATATGTGACATTATTGAGATGGATGCTTGTCATGTTTTAGTGGGTAGGCCTTGGCAGTTTGACGGGGAAGCAGCGCATGAGGGCAAGAGGAATGTCTATTCCTTTGATATGAATGGGAAGAAACATAGTCTTCATCCATTCAAAGATAAGCAGGAAGAGGTCAATAATCAATTGTTGATGATGACTAACAAGAGGATTGATAATGATGGGAAATTTGAAGGAAAGGTAACAGTCATTTCACAAGAAAATGATTATGAGGTTGAAATGACTAACATGATGTGCAGTGATTGGTTGAAGGATAGAACAATCCAGCAAGAAATGTCCAATGAAAGCATGGCATCGATGGATGAAGTCCAATGTGAAGTCAGAAAATATGATGGAAACTTTATGGTTAAAGAAATCACTAAGGATAGTGATGTGAAAGAGGAAAGAAAAAGGGAGGAAGACCAAAGAATTCATACATTGAATTCTTCGATGGAAAACATCATTATGCTAATGATTTTTTTGTTTGTTTTTGTAACAGGGAGGCTGAAATGTTTATGTGTAGATGAAGAAAAATCTATTGATAAGTTGTCTACAGAACATAAGGAAGAAAAACTTATGTGTTATAAGTCTGAACATATGAGAGAGGAACCAAAGGACCTATTGCAAGTATAGTGATGGAAAACATGGTTGAAGGGACTGTTCAAAATGAGAACACTTCCCAGGTTTATATCTTGGGTCTCTATTGCAATCTACAGAAAAACAACAGGAAGGGAGCTCATGGACAGGAGCCCATGAAGAGTTTCAATATGGGGAGTCTGATGCAGGGGCATGGATTTTCTGAGTGAAGTCATTTATGACTTCACAAGGTCAAAGAAAACTCAAGGAGACCTAGGGTCTCATATGATTGTAATTTGCTTCATTTTGTTTAAAAGTTGAATAAAATATCGGATAAGGATATTTGTTCCTCTTCCAAGTGTAGTAGATAGGATTTACTTGAATTGGTTGAGAGAAGTTAGTCATTTGGTCATTGATATGTCAAATGAGTCATCAGTTTGTTGAGATAATTATGGATTATGTTCCTTCTTTATAGGATCAAAGAGGCAGATCATAAATTGTATTTATTCTAGTTGGGGTTTGGGAGTTAGATATCTTTCTTGGTAGCTCATTAGAGCTTGAGTGGTAGTTCGAGAGAGTTGGGTTAGGTTGCAAAGTTTGACTACTCATAACAAAGGGGAAGGTTAGATCAAGAGGGGAGCTCAGAGTTGGACTCTTAGAGCATATACAGAGAGTGAATGTCTCTGTTTGGAATGATCTAACTATTGTATTTGAGTTCAAGAGGATTTTATTGTGAATAAAAGCTCGAATTGTTGCAGCATTGTAATTATAGAATTAGTTTTTATTATTTCCACACAGAGCATATATATATCAATGCGCACAGTGTGAAGGAATGACTGTATTGTCCAAATTTCATTTAGTATGATCTCTGTGATATTTACATAATGTAATCGTGCCCATCGAAATTCAAAGTAATTGACTAAGGTTATAGATATGTTGCAGGATTGCAGACAGAAGAAAATCAATTTCTTATTGTACAGAGGAATTAAATCTTCGCATAGGGAAATTTCTAATAAGATTCATTGAAATCGAAAGCAATTTCTTGCTTAAATGATTTCTTATGATTGTATTGATCGATTGAAACAAATCTGTTGGTAAATGATAAAGATTTACAGGTAAATTCATGATTTGAATGCGCAGACAGAGAATCAAGAAGATCGGCGGTAGCTGTGCGTTTGGAGGGCTAATCGACGGTTGTTGATTGTTTTAAAAGGAAGATTGACGGTGTAAAGGCGTTTGGTAAGGATTTTATCAATGCAATGAAGAAGATCAGTTGTCAGTTTGATCGACTCTCGAGACTAGGCATCGCAGTCAAAGAGGAGAATACCATTCAATTCTTTCGTTGAGTACGATAAGTCCTGTATCGAATATCTTGGTCTTGGTCATGTGCACAGAACCAGTGTCATGTTAAGGCGTCCCTTTTTGGATTGCGATAGAAATGATCACGAGGAGAGGTTAAGCGCCATCATATTCAGCGCACCATAATTTTTTTTGTTTGTCGTATGAAATGGAAGGTTATGTGATATGAAGTTTAGCGCATGGGAATTGCGAGCTAAAAGGTAAAGTGCCCAAGTGTTAAGTGGTAAGAAATGGCAGTGCCTGCCAAAGATAGGGTAGTTATTAAACTAGTCATAACTTACTAGTTTAACTCCGTCACTTATTTAAAACTATGTTTTGCACACGAAGGAGTAAGCCGAGAGGTGAAAGTTCTAACCTTTCCACACATTTTTAGAAGTTGTTAAACCTAGGTGTGTTGTGTATTGTTTATACATATGGTAAAGAAATTTATATGATATCCTTGAAGGAAATAAGTCTATCAAAGAGTGTCCAACAATGTGAGTTAGTACTACTTGTATTTTTGTGTATGTGTGTCCCCAACAATAGGTTTACACACTAAACAACATATATCTATGTTATTTAAAGACACTTGAACATCTCCCTATTTTTTTTAATTAGGATCTCACTAATCCTAAAAAGAGATATACAATCATTGGAAAAATACTTACTTTTCAAGGTAGGGTTTGAGGCTGAGATTTTGAAATAAGCACAACTTTTTATAAAACCCTGATTTGGAGATGATCTTGAAGCTTATATAACTCTAAAATTCATTCACCTATGAGTCTTAAATTTTGTTATGTAGAATCCCAATATTTTTTCTCTATAATGCCATAGGTTTTATTGAATTCTATTTTGCCAAGAAAAAATTAGGATAATTGTCCCAAAACTTGTTGATTTGTCCTTCTTACAAGAGAACTTGTATGAACTACCAAGTGTCCAATATTTTAGATATGAATATGAATTTTTACAAGAAATATTATGGTTTGTAATATTTCTAATGCAACTAGTGAAACTCAATATGTCTCTTTCCAGCTTCATATATAACAATTTTACCTAGAATGCATGTTTAAGGATAGTTTTATTCGTTAGTAAAAAACCCTCACTTACTCAAAGTGTATCTTTGAAAGTATAGAAACATAGAATCTGAAATTTTGAAAACAAAAAGTTTCTTATGCCCTCATGATAATCTGGAAATTTAAGACCCTAAAACTTCACACAACAAAATTTGAAGTGAAAACATGAAGACGACTCATTTGAAGGAGACAAATGTTTTGTACTATTCAAAAAACCTACCTTACAAAACATTTAATGCCGAAATTTAACACATGTAATATGCTTAAACCTATAATTTTGGATCAACTACAAAAAAGTATAAGTGAGAATAAATAAAACTAGAAAAAATCTCTTCTATGAAAGATATTCAAAATAGAGAGCTATGTTGACTTGCCTCTTCAAGGGTTAACCTCCAATACCAAAGCTACAAATACAATAACAATTATTGAAAAAACATTATGTATATATTATTACTCTATATAGTGCTTCAATGGCCAAATCCCTAACTACTTATGGTCATCTGTTTAATGACAAGCAACCACCTAGGGGCATTTATTCAATAAAGAGGAGCATTTTACATTATATCACTACACACTAACTATCTAATGGCCCTTATGGCCTTGCAAATTAATAAAGTAGGGGGTTAGGGTAGGACCCAAACATATTGGTTTGGGTGTTATAGGAATTTATGGGGTGTTATATGCATTGTTTGGGGGATTATTGGGAATAAACATGTTTCCTATGCATAGGAAATATTAGCAAAATCAAACTAAACAGATGATCAGATCTAGATAAGAAATCAATTTCTGATAACAAATTAGTTCTTTATGAAAAAATAGTCTATGGTATATTAGTTAAATTTGGTGTCATTATTCTCACAAAGAATTGAAAGTTTTTGCACTAAGTTTATGGAAATAACTAATGATGCAACACTGCCCAATCTATGGATAAAAGAGATTTATAAATCATAAGGTTCAAATGCCTCTATGGTGGAGTTTATTGTTGAACCATTTATGGAATTTATTGTTGAACCCTTTATTACTACTAATTCACATGTAAGTAGTGGTAGCTTTAGCATTACTACTATCCAAACACATGCCAAATTGATGAATTCTCTATTAAATATGAATTATTGAAGGACCATGGCTCAATGCATATTGAAAGAATGATTGGGATTAGTAATTTATCAGTAGAAAATTGCAAGTTTGTATTCATAATCCTCTCACATCTATAGTATTGTCACCTATTCACTAAGATGGTCAGCTGATGAGACATATGGAAGAATTTTTTCTTGGTGTCATTGTAGTAGAAAATTTTCTTGGGCAATGGGGATGGGCCCTCTCTTCCACTGTAAGAGGTTTTACTTCAACATCCAAGAAATGATGAACCATGTACTAAAGAGTAAGTTATAGATTTTGATTGAATATTTTAAAAAACAAAATGAAAGGATGTGGACAAATTATATCAAGTGAAATTTATGATTAAAATGCATTTGCTGCAAGTTTTAAAAGTAAACCTTAAAAATTTATAGGACCGACTAAGATCATGATATTTCAAGTTTTATTCAATTGCATACATTGTCTTATTATATTATCATATAGGAACCATATTCCCCTCTTATATATGTGTGTGTGTGTGTGTGTGTGTGTGTGTGTGGAAAAATGACGCTTATATTCATATATAGAAAAATATATGAATATAATGAAGGATCTATGAAGAGATCCTCAAACAACTGGCCTTATTCTTGGATGGATGACAGGGCCAAGAAGTCCTTTGAGGCCTAGTTGTTGACCCAATCCTATATAGTCGCTTCTAAATCCTATCATGACTAATCTAAGTGGATACTTTGTACCAGAGAAGCACACTCACACATATTTAGATTATAAGGACACGAGATAAATAAATGGGATATGTTTTCATTGTTCACCTTGCATAGGGGTCATCTTCTTGGTCCCACCTTGAATCTTCTCATCAAATTATCCCACACTAGCACTGTGTTTCTTAGAGATAACTAGAGAAACAAATATGTCTTTAAGGGACATTTGAATTTCCATAACAAGGAGGACCAACCAAGAGGATCAAGAAGATCTTACTCTTCCCTAATAAGTGTATATCCCAATCTAGGAGAATAAGTGCCATCCAGAACATTTCTTGACCATAAAAATCAATCCTCTCTATCCACTAACCTGACATTGTAGTCCTTAAGAGATTTCACAAAACCATTCAAGAGCTCTTTGTGTACATGTATGAAACCCATAACTTTAATTGGTTACCAAGACTATTTGAGAGGAGTAGTATACATACATAACTCATATGACTAAGCAGAGAGAATCCATTATCTCTTAGAGTCTCCACCATTACTTAAGGTAAACTGTGTGCTCCTAAATTTCCTACCAGTGGATCCTTCCCAACTCTCACCCTTCTCCCATTTCCTAGTTTCCAAACAAGCTAGTCACAAACTACATAAAAATCCAAAATATAAGCCTTCCACATAATAGAAACATTTCTAGTCTATTTAGAGTCTTCTCCTAAACCAATCCTCAATGTATTTCTAAACCACCACCTTAACCCATAAGCCTTCACCTTTGAGGATCCTCCATACCACATTAGTTGATACAGCCGTAAAAAAGAAAGTTGAGTTCTTCATACCACAACCTCGAATATCCTTAGGAAAATATAGTTATCAACAAAAACCCAATGGAAAGGATTATCATGTTCATTCCCCTACCAAAGTAAATTATGAGACATTTTTCTATTCTATTCCAAAATTCCAGCAAGAATGAAAGCCAAAGAAACTCATTATATTGGGATTCCTTTAAGAACTGATTTCATCTAAATCATGGGCCTACCCCTCAAAATCCACTCATTACACCAATTTTTCCTATCATCGGGGACCAATCTCTTTTTTTATAATAGTTATCCTTATAATGAAACCTAGATATTTTTATCATTGCTACATATCCACCATAATGAAATCAAATTGTGGAGTAATCTAGTCCATATTAACTTGATCCAAATTAATTAAGGAAATAATAAATTTACTATCATTGAAAACCATCCCTGAAGCATCAATAAAAAGAATGTCATTTCCCCATATTTTTGGACATAAAAGTGTTGACCATTCCCAACACCTTGGGAGGGTCAAAGATGCATTAATTACCTCACCTAGATAATTTTTTCCAAATATTATTTATCAAGCTTATACTTCGTTTAATTTTTATTATTATAAATTAATTATTGTGCAAATAACATGTGGAATTGAGCTTGCCATGTCAGGCAAAATCTGCTAGACAAATTGCCAAGGGAGGAGATTAAGAAACTGGAAACTCTATGACAAAATAATTCAAGGAGAAAAGGGAAAGTTCCCAAAATCTATGACAAAAGATGTCATAATAAAAAGAGGAAACAATTAACAAAGGAGGGTGTAGTTTCCTTTTGGAGACTCAGAAAAGATGTTAGAACAAAAGCAAGAAAGTTTTGGAAAAGGAGGGAAAAGTTTCTAAGTCATATTGATGACTTAGACATGGATACATATCCACATGATCCTACATTCCAATTTTCTCAAGGAGGGCGCATATGTGTCTAGGGTTAGGGATTCGAGGTGGATGACTTGCTCTCACAGGTCATCTATTGCCTTTACTTGCTAAGAAAGTCACCTAGAGATCTATTAAAGAAGAATTAGATCTCATTTAATTAGTTTGGATTATTATTGATCTATTTTTATGTGAAGCATTGCTTTAGTTGAGTGTTATGCCTCAGACATTGGGTGATGTGCCCCACTTCCCTCCTTCCCCATTCTTCTTCCTCCCATTCATTTTATTTGCAAGTATTGGATAAGCTGAATATCATCCCATGTGATCAGATTCATATCAGTCCTATTGCAGTCATCATGTTCAGAAAATTCAAGCTCCAGTTAGGCCCAAGCTTCACCTATGCTCTCAGCCATTTTCATGTCTGATTTTGGGCCTCATGCCCAATGTTTTGAGCTCTGTGTTGGAGTGGTCAGTACTCCATTTCCATTTTGATATGCACTAGTAAAATATATATGATATATATGTCTTTATTACTATCAAAATACTATCCATTCATTTCATATGTCACATCTTCTATCAATAAGCTTAAATCCATCTTTAAATGAGGGTTTTTGGTCAAATAAACGCAATAATGAAAGGGTCAAGGCTATGAGAATGATTATGAAGGATGTAATGTGTTTATATCAGCTGTATTAGGCTCTATTATTTCAATTATCATATCTGAATCACTTCTTCCATGAATTTCATGTGTTTTTATGCACCCTAGCTAGATAACTAGTTAAAATTAGCTAGTCTTACTGTTTCTGCAATTATATGAGATATGTACACTCATTTTCAATTTTACAAGTTGTTTTGGGTCACTATAATACCCCTATATAGATACATAATTCCATATTAAAAATTGGTCGAGGCCGTAAAATATTTTTGTAGCCTCCATTGTGCAGGACCCCTCTAGTCCAAAATTGCCAAAAATCCCCAATTAACTCCTAAACGTTCCCTACCTATCCAAAACTGTCTCAAACTGTATTAAACATCATTTTATGTTGTATATATGTCATACATCATCACCATGCATTTCCCCAAGCCCTTGGTTGAAAGGACTGAATAAGTCTTCCTAGTTTCACGGTTGGGTGACCTAGAATGGTCCTGATATAAATGTGTTAGGGAATATGAATTCACTATTATGAAACTTAATTTGTTCTCTTACCTCTCCCTGTTTCCATACTTATGAAATTCTCAGCAAAATACCTCATTTTCCTAGTCTAAAATTTTACTTGATGTTTGCAAGTGTCATATCAGAATTTGTATTTAATTTGCAGCAATAGTTAGTGATATGATCTGCATACCAGACTTCAGATAATTACACAACACAAGAATATTTTTATTATTTTTCTATCTACCTCCTAGAACAGTCAAATAATATCATAATATTGTCAACACACAATAAACGTGTAATGTAAATAAATCCTCCAAACTTAAGCCCCAAAAAAGAACCACAAATATTTGCATGGTTGATGATCCCAATAAAGCTCTCGACCACCATAATGAATGTGGAAATTGAACCCAAGTGATAGAAAAATTACACTCACAAAATTGCTAATCAAACATGCAAAATTACAAACAAAGGAGACTGAAATTGGAGCATAACACTAATATGTATTGAATAAGTTTACAATAGACAACCTTGTGAAGTAATAGGATGCTGCAATATATAATTACATGAGATATTCGAATGCATAAGAATGCCATTCGAAATAGTCAAAAAGTAGGCTTACTAAATCTAGTCAAATCCGCCATAGGTGCATAAAGTAGTTTCCAAATCCACTTAGAGGATCGCAAATTGGCAAAGTCAAGTAGGAAAGCTAATAAGTGATGGAAAGACAACTCATACATGATTTTATTAGGAGAAAAGGATGGAGGATGATGAGAGAAAAAAACAAGTCAACTACACCTAGTCTTACTTTCCCTTTTTCCTTATTTATCAATAAAACAAACAACTTAGCAGAAAATGCAGATATGCGCTTTGGAGGTTCTAGAATAAAGCAGACATGCTAAATATGGTTTCTAGGAGGTTTCCCAAGCGCTCCATGACTCAGTTTTAGCAAGTTTGACTTCTAGGACATGTGGAAGACAACTTGCATAGAGTGGAATATAGGAAACTAGGCAAATAAGACAAAAATGGATTAATTAATGTCTAAGGTAGCTAACTATGGGTTGATTATTCTAACACACCCCCTTAATCCTGACTTTATGAGTAAATATTAGAAAACTATAGGTCCTAGAAACAAGGCTTAATAGTCACCCTTTACATACTGCATGTCCATTTAACCAAGGAAAGAGGCAAAAAACTAGTGGGAAAATCCTTCCTTAAACATGGATAGTAAAACAAAATTTAAAAATATTGTCATCAATCATGCTTCACAGCATGATCAGCAATCCCCAGCAGTGATTTGAGATTGCTGAATGTCTTCTCACAAAAAAATTTGGTGAAGATGTCTGCTACTTGTTCTGAAGATGTATAGAAGAGTAGGTGAATGGTGCCATCATGCACAAGCTGTCTGATGCAGTGCATATGGATTTCAATGTGTTTGGTTCTTTGTATCTAAACTGGATCATTGCAGATTTGAATGGTACTTTGATTATCACAATAGATAATAGTTGAAAAATCTGATTTGAAGCCACACTCACCAAGTATCCCATGCAACCATAAACATTGAGTTGCTGCATTTACAACTCCTCTGTACTCTGCTTCTGTAGATGAGAGTGCTATGGCACTCTGTTTCTTGCTTGACTAGGTGATTGGTCCTTAAGCAAGCATGAACACATATCCTGATGTTGAATTTAAATTTGTGTTGTCACCTGCCCAATCACTGTCAGTAAACCCAATCAAATCAAGGTCAGATTTAGCTTTGTAGAAGATTCCATGAGTTCTTGTTCCATGAACAAAGTTAAGGATCCTTTTGGATGCTCTCCAATGGATTTCATGAGGCTGATCCATGTATCTTGAGGCCACACTTACTGCATAATAAATATCAGGTTGAGTGTGTGTAAGGTAAAGAAAACACCCAATCAATTGCCTATACAATGTATTATTTACCATAGGAGAAGAACCTGCTTCTTCAAGCTTAACTCCTGAAAGGAAAGGAGTATTGCTTGGCTTGAAATATTTCATGTTGAACTTGTTCAGAAAATATAAAGCATACTTGGACTGATGTAATTTTATTCCATGTTGGTATTGAGCAATTTTGAGACCCAAGAATTGGCTCAACAACCCCAAATCAGTCATAGAAAATGCATGGTTCATTGCATCCTTCAAGGAGGCAATCTCTTTCTTTGAACTTCCTGTAATCAGAAGGTCATCCACATACAAGACAATAATCATCAAATAACCATGAATAAGCTTCAAATAAACATTAGGATCAGACTTGCATCGAACAAAACTCAATGACAGTAGAAAGCCATCAATCTTGGCATACTAAGCCCTGGGGGCTTGCTTGAGCCCATACAATGATTTATTTAACCTACACACGAAATATGGATTAGAAACAAGCCCTTGAGGTTTTTGCATGTAAATATCTTCAGTAAGATCTCCATTTAGGAAAGCACACTTCACATCCATGTGATGTACCTCCCACTGCTTCGAAGCTGCAATGGCTAAGGCTAGCTTTATGGAGTCCATCTTTGCCGCTGGTGCAAAGGTTTCATTGTAGTCAATACCATGTACCTGTGAGTATCCCTTAGCTACCAATCTTTCCTTTTATTTCAAAGGTGAACCATCAGTAGAAAAAATTAGTTTTGAAAACCCACTTACATTGAACTAGCTTCCTCCCTAGGGGAAGATCAACCAGTTCCCAAGTGTTGTTCTTTTGGAGTGAGATGAATTCTTCTTTCATGGCTGTTTTCCATATTGGATCATGTGCTGCATCTTCATATGTTTGTGGGTCTGATTCAACCATCAGATAGCACTTCTCTGCAAAAAAAGGATCTTTCATACACAAGGCACTCTCAAACTGAGATCTAGTCCTCCTAGGATCACTAGGATTTCTAGCTAGTTCCCCAGCTGCATGAATGGTCTTTGCTGCCAATTTTGGTATTGTAGGACTATCAGGATCTGAAATTAAATCATCATTATTAGACATATCAGAATCAACAAACTCATTTGTCTCTTCACTTACATTCAATGGTTCTGGTGGTGAAGAAGACTCTCCAACTTCAACTGTTGCTAAAGGCTCTTCTTGGAACTGAACAATCCTTTCAATGAAGGATTTGTTTGTGCTCAAGTTGATCAGCTTGTACCCTTTTTAATATTCAGAATACCCAACAAATAGGCACTCTTGGATTTGGGGCTGCAAATCCTTTCTCTTTGCAGTTGGAATTCTAGCCCAAGCCTTTGAGCCAAAAATCTTGAAATGGGTCACGTCTTGCTTGTGCCCACTCCAAGCTTCGCAAGGAGTCATACCATCAAGCTGTTTATGAGGCACCCTATTCTGGATATAGGATGCACAGTTTATATCCTTGACCCAAAACTTTGGTGTCAAAGTCTTAGCCTCCATCATACAGGTTGCCATCTCCTTCAGTGATCTATTCCTTCTCTCAGAAACACCATTTTGCTGTGGTTTGTAAGAGATTGAATGCTGCATCTGAATACCTACATATTTACAATATTGAATGAACTCAGACTTGACATACTCACCACCATTGTCAGATCTGAGGATCTTGAGTCTCCTCTCAGACTGGTTTTCAACCAATGCCTTAAAGACTTTCAAGAGGTAAAAAACTTCAGACTTATGCTTCAAGAAGTAAACCCAACAATACCTAGAAAAGTCATCTATGAAGGTCAATGCATATTTGGCATGAATCATTGACATATGAGGAAATGGACCAGCAACATCACTATGGATCAACTCAAGAGGTGCAGAGGTTCTCTCATGACTAGCTCTCTCAAATTTATGCTCTGGGTGTTTTCCTAGGATACAACCTTGACAGACTCCCTTGGAAAACTTAATCTTTGGTAACCCCATCACCATTTATTTTTCACTTAGATAGAAAAGATACTTATAGTTAAGATGGCCAAATCTTTCATGCCGATGCTTGCTTGGCTCATTAGCATGAATTAGAAGAGCAGAGGGGTTTGAGTAGGGTAGAAAATGTGAAAACATGTATACCTTTGAAGTGCAATCTACAACTACTTTTGCAATGACTTTACCATTCAAGATCTATGTGATCTCAACATCATCAGGGGAGAATATGACCTTATTTGGAGACCTTGTGTGAGTTATTTGATACACTGACAAGAGGTTAGAGGCAAGACCTAGAACTTACGATACATTACTGAACTTACCATGGTCAAGATCAATCCTTCCTTTCCCCAAATTGTCAGTGAGAGAGTCATCTCCTAGCACTATTGGTGGACCTTTTGACATGTCAAAAGAGGAGAATGCCTCCTTGGTTGAAACCATATGTCTTGAAGCTCCAGAGTCTATGATGAAGCTAGGTGAGCTTGATGTGCCAACAACCAAAGAATGTACTCTCTCTCTGTCCTCTGAATTTGATCCTCCTTCCCTCTTCTTTGAGCAATTAGGAAGGGAGATGTTATTCTTCTCCCGGATTTGGGTCAACATGTCAATTTGCTTCTTCATGCAAGAGCTTTCAGGATGATAGCCCTTGCTACAGTATGCGCACTTGCTCATTTCTCCTTTGTTCTTCTTCTTCTGGAAGTTATTCTTGGAGCCTTGGGGCTCCTCTTGAGACTTGTTCTTGTCTCTCTTTTTCTCAGGTGGCTTCTTAGCTTTCTTCTTGTCTTTTGAATCCACCCTTGAATATCCAACAACCAATGCTTGGTATTTGGAAGGTTTGATGGTGCCCATCATCACCAGTTTATCTTGTTCTTATGTGAGGGATTCCATGAACTCTGCAAGCTTAGGCATCTTCCAGGCTTGAGCTATCAGATTTGTGGCATGGAAGGTCGAAACAAACACTGAATAGTCAGGGCCAAGCTTTGAGAGTATGGCCAAAACTAGTTTCTCTTCCTTCTTTTCAATTCCACACTGTTTTACCTACAAAACAAAGGCTTTAAACTTGGAAAAGTAGAGTTGCAGGGATTCAAAATTGCTAGGACTCAAGGTGATCAATTAATTCTTGATTTGATGTCCTCTCATCTCTTTTATCTTGCCAAAAATCTCTACAAGCTTCTCCCATACTTCATTAGGTGATGTCAATCCATGAAGATGGAAGAGGAGGTATCTTGATATGCTCAGACACAAAATACCATAGGCCTCATCCCTCCTGTTGTGCCATTTAATTTTCTCTGCAGCTGCATTGGGATCTGCCTCAATTTCCATAGTCACCCTATAGATACCTTTCTCTCTCAATAGTATCTCCATCTCTGCTTTCCATTCAAACAAATTAAATGGAGTCAAGATGATCTTCTGAGATTGATCCATAGCTTAGAAACTGTGCCCTTCAGTCAGCAAAATATGCTCCCAGTCAAGATGTCAAACCTGCAATAGAAATATGGAAGGAGATAAATCGATCTACAAAGGCTTTGATACCATGTGGAAATTGAACCCAAGTGATAGAACAATTGCACTCACAAAATTGCTAATCAAACATGCAAAATTACAAACAAAGGAGATTGAAATTGGAGCATAACACTAATCTGTATTGAATAAATATACAATAGCCAAACTTGTGAAGTAATAGGCTACTGCAATATATAACTACATGAGAGATTTGAATGCATAAGAATTCCATTCGAAATAGTCAAAAAGTAGGCTTACTAAATCTAGTCAAATCCCCCATAGGTGCATAAAGCAGTTTCCAAATCCACTTAGAGGCTCACGAATTGGCAAATTCAAGTAGGCAAGATAATAAGGGATGGAAAGACAACTCATACATGCTTTTATTATGAGAAAAGGATGGAGGATGATGAGGGAAAAAAACAAGTCAACTACACATAGTCTTACTTTCCCTTTTGCCTTATTTATCAATAAAACAGACAACTTAGTAGAAACATCAGATATGCACTTTGGAGGATCTGGAATAAAGTAGACATGCTAAATATCATTTCGACGAGGTTTCCCAAGCACTCCATGACTCATTTTTAGCAAGTTTGACTTCTAGGACATGTGGAAGACAACTTGCATAGAGTGGAATATAGGAAACTAGGCAAATAAGACAAAAATGGATTAATTAATGTCTAAGGTAGCTAACTATGGGTTGATTATTCTAACAATGAAAATTAGAGGGGCAAGGGGGAACCCTTGCCTTAGTCCCCTCCCTAGTGTAAAAATGGAAGAGGAAGTTTCATTAATTGGAAAGGAAAAAGATATTGATTGCACACAAGATAACAACCAATTTACAAACTAAAGAGGAAATCCCACTTGTAACATATCCAACCTTAAATAAATCTAGTTCACAAAAACATAATCTTTGGAAAGATCTACCTTGAAGACAATAACTAGAATATTATCCATCTTTGTAGAATGAATAAACTTTTTTGCACATCCCATGGCATAATGAATTTTCCTTCCTTTCAAAAATGTGAACTATTCCTAAGAAACCACCCTCGATAATATGCCTCTTATACATCTCGTTATTACAATGGAAAACCATTTATAAATGCAATTGCATAGAGAAATAGGCATGCAGTCCTCAAGAGAATTTTCTCTATTATATTTGTGAATTAGGGTAATAAAAGTAGAGTTAAAGGATACCAAAAATATTCCATTATGTCTAGACTCTTTGATGACTTCTAGAAGGTTCGCCTCAAACTAATCCAATAAAATATTAAAGAACTACAAAGGAATACCATCAATTCTTAGACTTTTCTTGAGTTGTAAGGAGTGAACATATTCTTGTAATTCATGTAGAGTTACCTAAGATAGTGATTCTCCACGTTGTTCCTCATTAACAAAATCTAGAAAATATGTAGTCAACCTAATAATCTAATCCACCAATGAATTAGGATATTCTTTGAAAAGGGAATTTAAATGGTTCACACCAGCTTCTTCTAGACCACTAAACTTACTTGTAACATGACTGCCATCCTCCTGATCAAGGTGCCACAGTGAATTTCAGAGTTTCCCGTGTTTGGAAAAATTATGAAAAAATTGTATTATCTTCCCCTTATCTAAGACAAATGGGTCAACTATTTAACCTCTAAGTGGATTATAAAAGAATCTTCCTCCTTTTCTCCTTCCAGTTCAACAATCAATTTATTTTTATTCATCGTAGTAAAACCATCCAGGTTGGTGGAATGAAAGGAGACTAGAGAAGTTTCAATTAACAACAATTTGCCTCCATATATTCCCTCCTTGCATTGGCGCAACCAATATATCGATCCTTTACCCTATTGATATTTTTATGAAACTGTATACTCATTGATTCTAGGCTCTAATATGAATAAGGGATCCATAAAATTTTAATCATATTCATATAACCATCATCCTCTAACCATACCAAATTGAAATTAAAAGGGATGGGAGGAATCCCTCAAGCCAACCCTAGCTCCAAATAGGGGGGGAATTGGCGAGAATCCCCACCCTCCTCCACCAATTGCTTGATTCTTAAGGGGAGGTTTATGATCCCTTAATTTACCAAGAATTTATAAATCATGTTTCCAATCTTGTCTTGACCCACTCTCATATTGTGCATAGTGGGTCTCAGCTTTATTTAGAGGTTTCAAAGAGATATTTTTTAGCTAATATTATTATGAAATAAGTACATAAATTGTCCATGTGTGCATTTGCTCCCCATATTTATTCTTTGTTGAGAGGAAAATTAAAATCACCTCCCTGTATCACCCTTTCATCCTCAAATAAGATAGATCTAAAAAGATTATACCAAACCGTATCCCTCTATGAATATGGACCATAAATATTGATTAAGGTTAAATCTTGGACAATTCTCTGAAGAAAAGAACTATTCCTAGAACTAATCTAAATTTTCAGCTATTAGTGCAAAGCATGTGACTAGGATTCCACCGAGTTAAAATTCCACATGATTTTCCCAGTGCATCTGAACAAACTATATCCAAACCATGAAGTAAAATATTAAGATATTACAAAATATAATCACTACATACCAATGTTTTCTAAATAAAAAGAATAGAATAGTTATGTGAAATTACCAGTCTCTTTAGGGAGAGATTTTTTTAGGGGATCTCCAAACCTCCGATGTTGATGGAAAACACAATTATTGAGTAACCAATACACATGGAGCAATTTCTCTAAGAGAACCTTTGATGGTGTTTTGATGACATTCCCTGAATTCCATGGAAGCATGCTCCCTAGTGGATTCCATAACATATTTCTTACCTTAGAGCTAAGGACATGTATCATTTGAGTCAATACGCCCTCCTAAACCTGTGATTAGTTTCTCCTTGAATAACATTTTGGGTCTAAAATTGTATCAATATCCCTCCAGATGGAAAAATAAGCCTCTGGATTTATTGTTAAAAAAAAATCATGCTACTTGTACTACAATTGGTTCTTCCCCCTCTAAAACTAAACCTCCCTCTAACTTTGAAAAAGGAGAAAAAGTCCACAACATGAGATATAAACTTTGGGACAAGATTTAAAAATTCCTTTGTCCCCACATCTATAGTGGAGGCACATGGAACATACTCATCATATGGATGATATTTAGAAATAGATGAGGAGGATGCTACCAAGAGATGGTTCACTTCCTTCTCCACCAAGGAATACAAAGCAGAAAAATAAACCACTTTTGGGAATACCTTCACAACATGAACCACACAACCCCTAGAAAGGATTCCTAACCCCTTTTGAAGTTGAATAAAACAAGAGACTTCACTCTTTCGATTCTCTTCTAGAGGGGGAAATGACAGGGGCCCAACTTCAATAGGATTTTTCCTATTAATATAAACACCCTCAAAAGAAAAGACCAGGTTCATCGATACCAAAATATACAAATAAAATACCAGGTTCATTGATACCAGCAAGAGAGTTCTAGGGTTCATACTCATTGATAAAACTTAGCTCACTAAGAAGGAAACACACCTAAGTCTCCATGAAGAGGAGAAAACTAGAGATCCAAAACCAATAATTTATGCATCTTAAGATGCATAATAATGTACATATCTAGTAGCATTATCATTGAGAAATCACATTCTTGGGATATTTAAAAACCCACCTATAAACTTAGAATATGATTATTAATCATTTTGATTAATTTCCTATGTACCAGACTAGGTAGTTAGCCATCTTTAGCCACATTTTCCCCACTCTTTCCATATTTATCCTATGGAGTGCAATTAGGATGATTTTGAATAATATTGTGTCATCTTTATTGTTTGTCCAGTTTAGTAAGGGTGCATTTACTTCTTTTGTCCAGTTTTTCTACTTTTCAATGGATTAGGATAAAGCTAGTCATATGGAAATTGTCCTCTTTTGTTGCCAAGCCATCCTCCATGATTTTTCTCTCTATTTTCCATGATTATAATTTTTTTCCATCACTCATTACCTGACCTACTTACTTTAGCTAATTCGTGACCTATTTGATAGATTTGGAAAGTGTCTTTGTCACCTTGGGGGGATTTTCACATTTTAGTAAGCCTGATTTGTGAGCTATTCAATTTGTCTCTTTGGCATTGAATTTTATCTCCTGATAATGTATTAATATTGTACTCAGATCAATATTCATTAATGCAATGGAATTTTATCCACTTAAGAATCTTTTCCCTTATGTCTACTTAATACTTTCCTCACAATTCTTCTATATTTCTGTAGTAGTAGAATTCACTTAGTGAATTCTTGATATGAAGTCTAGATCACATGTGTGAATTCTAATATGGTATCGCAGCACATTCCAATTGAGAAAAGGATCTCACAGTGATTCTAATCATATTTCCAACGTTTTTTGTTTCTCTATGTTACTGGTATCTACAACTTATACATGGATTCGAAAGGAGTTCCTCTCCTTTTTCCAATCATAAGTTATTCAGATTGGAAATTTAAGTTGAGTGCATATTTGAAGAGACAAGGTATCTATGAGGAATCTATTGGATCCGGTGAAGAATCTTATGAAGAGAAGAGTATTTGGCTAAAAGATTGTGATAGAGCATATTGAATTATGTGTCTAGCAATGTCTCTGAAGAAGCATTATCTAATAGGTTTTTTGAGTATCCATTTGAGCTATGGAGCAATATGGATAGATCATTTGGTGCAAGGAAAATTTTAGGGGTGAAATTTAGCACTTGGGAGAAATTAAGGGAGTTAGAAAAATTTAATGGGTGAATTTTAATATGAAAAGTTCTTTTTAAATTTTACTTCATTTGTCCAATATTTATTAAAAAAATAATAATTAAAATACAAATATCCCTCCCCCTATTAATTAGAGAGGAACACAATAATGATTTCTCCCTCCCAAAGTTACCTAAAATCCTCCCTTCACCCTCCAGTAAAATTGATATTTAATCCTTCCTTTGTCCCCTATTTTTAGTACTGGAAAATTCCAACACTTATTTATCCCTCCATATTTTTACATTTTACCCAAATTTTTACCTTTCTTTGTGCCAAACCCCCCCAATTTTTTATAGATTTTTATAACTTATTTTTACTTTTCTTCGCCCCAAATCGCCCCAATTTTCTATAAATTTTTCGAACTTTTACATGTCTTCATTAGATCCACCAAATGATATATTTGGCCAAAAAATAATATTCATCATCCCAAATGTATCATCTTTCAATATTTCTATTCACAAATGGGTCTTCACCTGGTGGTAAAGTAAAATCTACTTGTTATTTATGACACTTTTGTTCCTGTAGTTTTATATTGTTTTGGGTTATAGTTACATATTACTAGCTATGCAAGAGACACTAATGCCATAAATATTTAAACTCTATGTATTGTCATGTTCCATACATATTTAGTGATGGTTGCCAGGTAGTTAATTCTATTGACAAAATGGCCTCTTCTCGTGGAAAAAAAGGCAGATGTTTTTCAATTTCAATGGCTAGTTGTGAGTAATTTGGCTGAATTTTGGATATTTTGTTCACTTCTTTTTATCACCTCATCTGGCATTGTTGGGATTAATAATATAATTTTTAATTGAAATCTGAATTATCCATGCTTTTTCATAGCAGTTTTTTATAAATTATGGTAGGTTGAATAGAAGGTTATGGGATTTGTATTCAATCACACTTGATTTTCATAACCAATTTAGTTGTGTCTAAAAGGTTAAGATTTGTATTTTTTTTCATTCTTTGATTATTTGATTGTGTGAATAGCAACCCCATTCTCTGTTTACCATTTGTTTTTGGTAATTCACACACATTTTTTATTATAAAATTAAAAAAAATCCAATCATTTTTATTAATTGAATAATATATACATATTAAAAAATTATAAGTTTTAACCCAACATAATAAAATCCATGTGCTTCCATCAATTTGTGAACTTATTTCTCTCCAACCAGTGCCATCTAATATTTCTAAGATGCCATTGACAACTTTTTTTTTGTTTTTTAAATATATTTCTCATATATATGCACAAAACAAAAACTACTTCACCCTAATATGATTTGTTATGTTATGATGTGTTATGTTATAAGGTGTCATCTAAAACTTGATGCCATGAAAACTGGATGCACAATGGCGTTTTTATTAGTTTATGCAACCCTTAAATTTTGCTTCTTATTTAAAAAAAAATAGTATATATATGCACAAAACAAAAAGTACTTCATGGTGTTCTGGCCTAAAACCTAAACGTAGAATGGATTTTATTGATGTATGCAACAATTAAATTTTCCAACTATATATTTTTTAAATATATTTAGTAGATACACACAACAAAACTACTTCATTATGTTATACAGTACAAAGAACTGCCATAAAACATAGATGGACAATGGAATTTTTATTAGTATATGCAACCCTTAAATTTTTCAACTTAGTTTTTTTCAAATATATTTAGTATATATATACACAAAACAAAAACTACTTCAAGGTAAAGAAATACCATGAAAACTTGATGGAAAATGGTTTAAGGTAAAGAACTACCATGAAAACTGGATAGAAAATGGTTTTTATATTAGTTTATGCAATCCTTTAATTTTTCAACTTAGTTTTTTAATATATATATAGTATATATATACACAAAACAAAAACTACTTCATTGTGTTATGTAGTATCATTTTAAAACAAAGAACTGCCATGAAAAATGGATGGACAATGGTTTTTTATTAATTTATACAACCCTTACATTATTTCATTATGTTATGTAGTACAATTTTATGGTAAAGAACTACCATAAAAATTGGATGGACAATGGATTGTTTATTAGTTTATGGAACCCTTAAATTTTCCAACTTCCTTTTTTCTAAAAAATTAGTATATATGCACAAAACAAAAACTATTTCACTTTGTTATGCAGTACAATTTTATGGTAAAGAATTGGCATATTTATTAGTTTATGGCATCCTTAAATTTTTCAACTTAGTTTTTTTTAATATATTGAATAAATATACACAAAAATATTAAATATATATGAACAAAACAAACAATTTTACGGTAAAAAAACCGCAATAAAAAATGGATGGAGAAAGGAGCTTACAACTCACTAAGACAAACCATTTATGCACACTAGTTTCATAGATAACACTTACTATTTTGAGTCTTATATGAAACTAACTCTTGAAACGATATAATAGCAATGCATCAATTAGGAAAATAAAATATTGTTTGGGATATATGAACAAGTTTGCAAATTATAGTATGGATTTTTATGTCACTTAAATTGCATACAAGGGCGTTTCAACCCGCTCCATTTATCCAAGTGTAGTCCAAGTAGAGTTCATTTGTTTGAAGTGGTTATCATTAAAATATATATGATTGTTATAATTTAAAAATATATATTTTGATTTAATATGTTGTTATTATTTGTAGTGGTTATATATATATATATACACACCGAGAGATTGGAGAATTTTGAATTTTGAGAAATTAAAACGATTGGAAATGCATTGTAAGGGTTGTAAATAGGTAAAAAAGAGAAATTTTTTCAGAAGGGTTTAAGGCTTATTTTAGTACCAAAAAAGTTTGTTCAATGGAAACACATTTTTAGGTTAAAATTATGTTTTGAGAGATTAAAAATTATTCCTTTATTATGCATGTTTGTGTGGGCTCAAGTCTTGTTTTGAGGATAGGTGTTTTTGTGCCATTTTGGAGCGGGATAAGCTGTAGTGATTTTGCATCATGCATTTATTTCTTGCTCATTTTAGAATTTAGATGAGAAATATTATGTTTTCTAAACCTATTGGCACAAATTATTCCTATTGGATTAAAACAATGTAGCCCATATTTATCACTAAAGATTAATAGAATCTTTTGACTAGAAGCTATGGTTTTCCTTCTAATCAAGAATAAAATGTATTGGATGATAATGGAAAGCAATCCTTTAAAGAAAATATATATAAATATAATGAAGAACTTTCTCTCATAAATAATGCATTTGACGAACCTATATTTTCCAGGATTTATGTCGCAAAATCATCTAAACAAGCATATATTATATTAAATAATACTAGTATGAAGATTAAGTAGTAGACAATATGAATTAATTTAATGTTAAAATTGTATTTTCATAAATAAATGATATTGATGTTGTTCAAATTGACTTCAGGAACAATGAAAGAGTTTGAAGGCTAAAGATAGGGTTTTAACAATGGAAACCCTAACCAATGAAGATCACAATATCTAATTAGTGGGTTATTTTGATGACTCAATAGAGAGCATAAATGTTTTTGAGAATTTTGGTTTAGGGTCCCATGAGAGGCTTTTGGAACTTGAATTTCAATCACAATTGATTGATTCCAAACATATAGTGCTAATGGGGCTTGGGGAATTTTCATTTAATAGATTTAATGGGCTATCAAGGTCACATGAGGATCATTGTCAAAATTATTTAAGTGAAGTTAATTACCATGCCAATCTGGCAAGGTTAGCCTATCATATTGACCTTAGTTATGGAAAATCATATATTTTCCTTCACCCGAGGTCAGAGCTATTGGTTTGGAATTTCGATTCATAAATTCCATGTGATATTCAATGTTTGTCAATTTTATAATACTTTTTTAGAGAAAAGTAGATGAGACATATACCTTACATAATCATAACTTTCTAGACAATAATTTTGATAAGAATGATGAAGAGACTATGAATTCTTGGGGTTATGAAGGTAGCATTTGATTGGTATAAAAATGGGTTTTTAAACTCTAAGAAGAGGAGGTGTAGGTGTGTCAAAGGCTATAGAAACAATGCCACCTAAAAAAACCTAGGAAGATGCTCAGGAGGAGAAAATACAAGGTTAGTATGGTGGTGAGGGAGGATATTGAGGTTAATTAGGTTTTGGATTTTTCAGGTAAGACCATTGTGGAGAAGTTCCTATGGAATAACCTTAAGGAATAGGTCCATAATAGATGGTTCTCTATGCTAGATTACAAACCCATGATCCATGTACTTACTTGTGGTTATATTGTTTTCATCTTTCAGTCAAAGGAAGACACCCACAAGATTATTAATGGATGATTGTTTTAGGGTCAGGGTTACCTAAAACTCAAACCATAACACCTATATTTTGATTCCAAGGATGAGTTCGTCACAATCCTTATGATATGGGTCAAACTTTCAAACCTCTCTATGGATTTATGGTCAACAGAGGGTATATATTCAATTGGTAACAAATTGGAAAGTTAATAATGGTTGATAACTCATTCAAGGAGGAATGAATAAGGATGATAAACCATGTTACAGTTGATATTGATATATGGAGAGGGATCTTTGAGATAATATATTTAATTTATGGTGATAATATCTATACCTAGGTCTTGGACTATTCAAATGTGTCATTTTGGTGCATCTCATGTCATATATATGGAAATATTTTTTAAGAATTTCAATTGTGGTTTAGAAAGTATATGATGTGAAAGTATTTTGGTCATGACTTTTCTCAGGTTGGAAACATAGAAAAAGGATGGACACATAAGTATTATGAATAAGGATGCAAAGGTTGAAGACCATGTTCTTGTTACCATTTCTTTGCACCCGGGTTTAAATCGATCCTTGGCACAAGGAGTAAATTGTAATCCGAGGGGAATTGATTGGCCTAGTGGAGACATGGTTGTGGGAGATACCATGGGGAAAAACATGGAAGTGGTTGGTGGAGCTTATTTTGCCATTTATATTACAATTATAAATGTGAGAAATATCATCTTTTTGAGGTTTCTAGTTCCTACTTTTATACAAGAAGAGAGGTAGATTGGCCAACCTCGGCCAAGGGAACAAAATATTTTGTTGTCTCCTAAAAAAATATTAATAAAGTATGAGTTGTTGTTTTGGGTTAGAGAGTTTTGAAGGATGTAAGTCTAATGCACATGTTAGAAATTTGACATTTGTAATGGTCAAACAAAACAATCCATAATTAATTATTTCAAGCCGCATATTTGCATCACATCTAGGATTACCGAGTGGTATGGTTGAAAATAGATGCCCCTTAATTTTCATTCCATAACTAAAGTAATTGAAGAAGACCCATCCAAAAGTGTAAGGAAAAATTTCACTCTTGAGTACTCTTTACACCTATAACAACATCACTGGTGATTTTGATTCCCATGTGGATGTTAAAATAAAGTAAGCATTTTAATGAACAAGGAAAATGTGAAGAGTTCTCATTTTCCTTCATAACTCATATAGAGTTAGTGACTTGCATAGTAGAGAAGAAGCCTCTTCCTTTGAAAAACTATTCTATTGTATCTCTTAGCTAATATTCTCATATGCGATTCTATTTCAATGAGGATACATCAATTATTATCCTCCAAATGAACTAATGGATTTTTAGAAATAAATCACAAGTAAATTTGAACCTGAAATACGACATCTTTGATGTCTGAAATTCGAAAAACATGTTTCTGTTATTCGGTAGCAACATTTTTTTTGGTCGTCGGTGGGAATTCGTCAGTTATTTGATACCATTTCAAACTCCATCGATATTTAGAAAGCATGTCGTCATAAATTGGGTAATTTTTATTTGAATTAGCCATTGAATAACCAACAGATATCACTTCAATATGACACATGGATCCATCGTTTCTATTAACTCTTCATTGGATGTCATGCCCTAGGTGTTGAAATTCTGACGACTTGTCATGACCTAGGCATTGGAAGTCTAGTGGTCTGAGGATGTTTTAAAAAAATAGAAATTTATTCGAGCCTCCTTTATTTGAGCCTTCTACAATTTTCTTGGTTTCATCTTCCACTTCAATTCTTTCCCTTTTTACCGAATAAGCAATACAACTTTGAACTTTCATTCAATTCTTTCCCTGGTTATACACTAACGCTAGTAAAAAAAATTGAAAGACTCTCCTTTACCCCAAAATGTAGGTCTCTTGGGTTAAACATGTCTGTTCTCACCCAAAAAAAAATGAAGGAATTCTGGTTTAAACGGTTTCCAAAGAATTTTAAAATCTGTCTGGATCAAACAAAACAATAAAACGCTAATTTCTCTTCCTTGGGCGATTTCTATTAGTTTGATACCACACTTAGTTCAAATAATTGGTTCTCTGGTTTTCTTTACAGGTTGTTCCTAGGCTTCCCTCCACATATGGTTATAAAGATATTAATAAAAAATGATTCTCCAATGCCGTCAACAAAGAAGGGAACGAAATGTATCAAGAAAATGCAATATTAACAAGCAGACAGTTCCAGGCTATCCATCAATGCAGAAACAATAGATTGCACAGTGTCTTCACATTTTCAATTGAATTTAGTTTCCAAATATGAAGTAACATAATAAAATCAAAACCACTTACAAATTTCTGGATCTGTAGTAGTTTGCTCACCATAATTTTGCAGAGAACTTTCACTTATATTAAATTCCAAAAATATCATTGATTCCAAAACATTTAAACAACCTGCAGGTGTAATTTTTTGATATATTTAGTTTCTATTTGAATAGAGGGCATTTATACAGCATTTAAAAGAATATTTTCTTTCTGTCCCTTTTTCTTCAAAAAAATTCCCTCAAAAATGAAAATCCCCCCATTAAAACCAAACCTCCCTTCCCAGAAACAAGGAAAACTACCCTAACTATTTTATTTTTGTTTCAACAATTTGGAAAATGTTCAACTGCATCAAAATAAAACAACCCAGGTGCTGAAGATAGTGAAAGAGTGTTCTTATAAATATCCTAGTGGGGTGAGGGGGGATAACAAGGACATCAGATTTTTTGACTCCTCCAACACTCTTGGTTTAATCTAGTCATGTATCTTAGCTTAATGAATAAAACATAGAGATGGATCACCCTACCTGAATAGAAGAACTAGCTTAGTGGCTCTTGAAACAATTGCAGAAATAAGGATTTACTCTTTAAACTAAGGAAAAAATTATGCACTCATATATCCAGTGGGGACCGAGCGTAAGGATACAAACAAATGAGGTAGAAAAAATGACGAAGACAAAAGGTGGAGTGAAAATAACATCTGGTAGATATTGATAAACATAAGCCAATACTTGAGGGTTCCAAAACTTGCCTGATGGCTCTAAAGAATTTGCAAAAACAAGGGTTTACTACTAAGTAATGTAGAGCACTGCACTCCAATGTATAAAGAAGAGAAAAATTGCAGAAGGATATCAACAAAAGAGAGTGCAATTGAATGCAAAATTTAGATTGTGAATAAAAACTGATGAAGCACAGGGGATGACTCCTAGCTAGAGCATAGGATGGTTGATGGTTCTTATGCTTACAAGTCCCTTTCAAGCTACAGGAGGGAGAGGCTATCAAAAATATGGATCCATCAATTTAGCCATGACAATTTGAATTAATATTGCAAAGGGGTCTTCTTAGAGGAATGCTATAGACCATGCTTTCCAGAGAAAGTAACAGACCATATCATCTAATTAGTAATCACCTTGGGATTTCTGATATAGAAAACATGAATAGCAAGAGGCCATCATCATATTGAACTTACAAAGAACCTGGTGTGGGAGGTGGAAGTTGTCTTCAAAAGGAAAAGGAAAAAGGAAACAAGCATGACACTTAATCTCACACATCTAATCAGACATAGTGATTTGACCAAAGTCTTTTCTCTTGGATCTATCTTTTCTTATTTTTCTTCTAGCTCTTGCTCTCTAACTGAAAATGAAGCTAGTAATGGATATCGATATGAAACTCATGGATGCTCAAATCACTAGCACATGTAAAACTATCTATGTATTTCCATAGAATTGAATCCATATATTTGAATTCTTTAAAAAACATTTACCTCATGTACAATCACCCCATGATAGTTATCTATGATAGACTTGTCTCTCCTCACTTATGGATACTCCAAGGGTTCATCAACTGGTAACAAACCCATATTAAATTCAGCATCCTGGCACAACCTAACTGAATGGTTACTAAATATGGGAAAGTTTTTATGTGTACATAGACTGCTTCCTTTTAAAATGAACCTACATTGTGTACACATATATGTAATTAGGAATAGGTTAACAAAACCCAATTCATATCTATGAACAATAAGAAAAAAATAAGCTGAAGTGAGGCATCTAGAACTACTGAAAATGCTTAAACAACAAAGTACACTTGCTATAGCAGATTTTACCACACATGGTTGATCACATATTTATGGCCTTCCCTATCCCTATGCAAACTCTTTAGACCCCATGGACTCATATTATACTTTGATGTTCCAAGGTCATCCCTAAAAAACACCTGTTTATTGTTGTACGTGACTTTTAAACCCATACTCACGTGTACACGTGACTTTTGACCTCAAACTTGCATACATCAAGATGTGTGCATAAGTCCAAATATTTTTGGATTTTTCCTCATAGGAGTCCAAAGATCCTAACTCTTGTCCTTCCATATGCCTTGAGATCACTCGGATTCGACCCTCCATTACCCTCTTGGAGTTCTATATAAGGAACCCCTTGGATACATTGAAGAGGAGTAATTGAAGAGCAAAGAAACTATAGTCCATTGTTGCCACAATTTACATATACTTGAGTCTGCATCCATTTCTCCCTTTAGAGAACTTTTGTTCTTCCTAAGCTTGCCTTTGCTTGTGAGCTTGCTATTGAGAGATGGAGGATTGAGGTGGTGGAGGCCCAGGTGGAGGACTCGGTTTCTCTGGTTCGTAGATGTGCCGACAGAGGTTGTCACTATTGTAATCTTTGATTTTATTAATAGAAATATATTTTCCTATCAAATTGTGTGCAATTGAATATGAATATTGAATCCATGGATGTGTTTAATTGCTTATACATTGTTGAATATATATGCTAGAGTAGGTCTAACAAATTATTATAGAGCATGTTTGTCCTGTTTGTTGTTGTTGAGAGCGAATTGCCAACGCAAGTGTGAATTGGAAAGCTCAACAAGGATCTACTTCAACTGTCCCGAACAAGGTATGATTCGGTATCCCTTAGTGTTACATGTTTTGTTTCTCTTGTATATTGGGAAAGATTGATTTCTAGTGTCAAAGTTGTTTGTTGTGGTACACCCCAAGCCATAGGAAGTTTATCTCCATAACAGAATTGGTGACCATACTGGGAAGTTCCTAGTTCTTTATCTTTGGGGGTTTTGGTATTCAATGTACTTGAATTGCTCTTGATTTCTCTATTTTTGTGTCGGGTCTAGGGGCATGTTTTCCCAGTAGGGTTCTGAAGAAGTAAATTTTATCTTGGCTTGTCTGTTTGCCCTATTTGTATGCCTTTTTTTCCTGTACACGGGTTTTGTAGTCACAGTCGTGTATACATGTGGGTTTTCACTGAACAATCATGTATATATGATGTTTTACGGAGAAAATTCATGTATGCCTTGATTTTGAGCCTTAGTTGGAGGATTACGTGTTATTGGGTGAAGTTTGATGCTTGTTGAGTCTTCTTTGATGCTTCTGGTGTCTGTATGCACCCTATATTTCTGACCAAAGACTGCTTTTAGTTTAGTTTTTAAGATTTGTTCTTATCGTTCATTTATCCATTTTTTATTTTGAGATTAGTGCATTAGGTCTCTTTTACCTTAGTGCCTTGCTTGGCTGTTGTTTGTGAGTGGTTGCAGGGTATGGGGGTTGTCGAGTCATTTATTGCTTTCACATCACATTTATTTTCAAAAAATACAAAAACATTTTTGCTTTTGCATACTTATGAATCTTTTACATTTTGTATTGGCATGGTACTTGCATTAGGTTTGCTTGTTGGTTTATAGTCAAATTTTCATCTAGGAATGATTGCACTTACATTTGAAGGAAAATTTTTGGATCTATTGTAGTAGCATACCCTGTTCTTCATTCTACACATTGCACTTGGCATTACTTGTTAGGTGTGCATATTTACTTCATTGTTGAGTCATAACTTCATTATTTGCATGACCATTTCCCTTTGAGTAATCACAACCAATTAAAATCAAATGCTTAATAAAATGAATTACACTCTTTTCTTTTATAGGGTGCATGAACAAGATTAGGTTTTAGGGTCTTGGAATAGTTCATTGTGAGTCAATTCTCCAATACAACTAAACAAAAATAGTAGGTATCTGTCCAGGTGAGAGTGTGAAAACCTTGGTATAATTAGTGTTTCTCAGGATGCTCCTCTTACATGGGATTTAAGCACGAGGAAATGCACATGATTGTGATTGGGATGACCCCTGGTCACTTTTTATGAGCACCGAAGATATTTCCAGGATTGTATTCATATCTGGGGGCCTTTGAGGTATGGTCGGTGCACCTTTTGGGTGTTGGTTTGTGCTTTCAGGCTTCAGGATTTTCTACCTTGCCCATACGGTCGATCTCGCTGTGACTGCCCACTTGAGCATTGATTATATTAAGGTGACCTTAGTTTCCTTACCTAGGTATAGAGGGGGTATTTGCAGAGGTTATTCTGTAGGTGTCCTATCCAAGTATGGGTTGGACAACATAGTCACTATATGCGTTGAAGCTCAGGGCCACTATAATTGGTTATGAACCTCCTCTTGTTGTGTATGGGAGTCTCAAACCTCTCCTAGGTGAGACATACCTACTTCATTCAAGAGCTCATATATCCTACCCTTGGTTTGCTTGTGATTTAGATTTAGATTTTCTTAGGTGTATGCTCTGTGCATGCTATATTTCTTAGGGTTGTGTAGCTAGATCGAGTCTTTTCTTTTTTTTGAGTCATTGTGGATTAGGGTGCGGCACCTCCTCATTCTCATCATTTAGCAGGACTTCTGCCTTCCACGTCTCCTCCTCCTTTGGGAGAGAGAACCAGACAGTCTGGGCGGACTCATTCTCACTTTGATTCACACACTATGGGTGATCATGAACCTGAGATTCTGGAGATCCCTGATCTTCCTCACCATGTATGGGAGGATGAACCTACAAGCACATATGGGACTCCGATAGGGTCTAGTCATCATTTGGCTAGATCGTTGCATGAATATTTTTCACAATTCACAGATTCCACACACCCTAATTGCCAGTATTGGCTTCCGAGTGATGAGACTCACCACGCATCCGCTAACACTAGCACTATTAGGTATGGCATGCCTGATATTCCCGAGACCGATCTGACACCTCATGATGGATCGGGTGTTGACCCTGGTGCTGCACTTGGGGGCACTTCCATTCCTTTTTAGGTGGAGAGGTTTGGTAGCTCTAGTCACATTACAACTTCCATCCCTGTGATGGAGGTTTCTTCACACACACACCCTAGATCTAGAACTAGTGTTCCCATTCGGGCACCAGAAACTAGACATGCGAATATTGGGGGAACAAGTTATATTCCTTCACATATTCCATCGTCTTCAGTACCAATCCCTTCAAATTATTTTTTGATGACTCATCCTCGTCCTAACTCTAGTGGGCCTTCGGGTCGGAGTTCCATTGTTAGCCATGTCCGTTCTACTTCTTCTCACACCGTAGCGTCACAAGGCCATGTGCCTCCTTATGTGTCACCGTGACATGTATCTTCCCATGGACCCTCCCTTGGACCATCTCATGGTATAGCTTATGGAAACTCTTATGGAACCTCTTGTGAACCTTCTTATGAACTATCTTATGGACAAAACTATCAACCTTATGGTTCCGGGTATCAACCCATGTACCAGTCTCCTAATTTTGGATTTGTAGCACCTCATTCTTATGGTACTCCAAATTACAATGCTTCCATGCAGCCCTTTATGGGTCAAATGGGAGGAGGTTACTATCCCACTGGCTAAGGCCATGGTGTATATAGAAATCAACCTTTTGCAAACCAGTCCTATCAGGGAGCATGGAACCAACCGGCTCAGCCTATGATCCCTTTCCTTGTGACTTTGAATCTACCTGATTTGTCGAGATTGACAAATGATCATGTATCTCATGACTTGGCATGGTCGGCAGTCCCTACCAAACTTCCTTCAGACATTCCAAAGTTCAAAGGTAAGCCTGGTGAAGATCCTGGTGAGCTCGTCATGACCTTCCATCTTTGGTTCTCTTCGAACTCCTTGAACAATGATTCTATCCGTTTAATACTATTTCAACACGCCCTCATGGGTCCTGTCATGAAATGGTATATAGAGTTACCTGGGGGGAGTTATACTTGGTTCAATGACGTAGAGATGACTTTTCTTGATCATTTCCAGCTACCCGTGTGTTACGACATCGGTACCGAACTCTTGTTGACATTCCAGCAAGATAGAGCCACCCACATTTTGGATCACATTCAAGAGTGGCGTAGACAGAAGAGATTAATTAAAGCCTTTATACCACTAGAGTTTCTTCTAGAATGGTTCCTTAAGTCATTGTTACCCTATATCGTGAAGGATGTTTCTACATCCAGAGTTCAAAATGAGGACCAAGCTATTTTTAGGGCCCATCAGTTGGACTTGATTTATGCTCAATCTGGGATCCTTTATGAGATCATACCTGATGCTCCATGTTCCAATTTCGACCCCAAGTTTAATCCGGGGCCACATGCCGATGGTATTGTTGGTTCTGCAAGTACCAAACCTACGGATTTAGTTATGAAACAAGTGATCCAGTTATCGCTTAACCAGTATTATTTGAGACAAGCCACGACTTCGTCTCTTCCTACCCAATCGGTGTATGTGCCTTTAGTACAATCGTTGAACCCAAAAGGTAACCAGCAACCTGGAAGGAATAAAAAGAAAGGAAAAAATAATCATAAGGGTGGGAATAAAAATGATAATGATAACAATGAAAAGAATGCAAATAATGATGGGGGGGACAAGAAGCCTAAGACGAAGGTCAAATTTCCTAGCAAGTTGTTTAAGGATGACCACCTCATTCACTTGTACCCTCATATGGAAGATGCCTCGAAGTTCATAGCACAAGGCCCAACTGTGTTTACAAATCCTTTATTGAATAATCAAAATATGAACTCGAAGACCATGGATCCTGGTAGTGCGTCTAGTGGAACCCAAAACCTGTTGGATGCTGCTAGTGGCCATGGTTTCATTGACATGGTGAAAGCTACGAATGTTGTGATGCTTGCAAAAGACTATGGTACGTCACAACTAGACCTTTGGAAAGAACCTGCTCCACCTGATAGCTCTTTGAAAATTGAAAAGCATACGGATAAACCTGAAGCTCTACCTCACATTCCTAAGGGAGTCCTAAAGTGCTCAAGGCACAATCCTAATGCTCTAGCTACCCAAAACTATTCAATTGTCAAGGATTTGGTCCAGACTCCTTGTGCGATCCCTGCATTAGAAGTGCTTCAGACTTGTCCTCCGCAAAGGAAGTCCTTTTTGTATGCTCTTGGGGTTGGTGATGATAGCTCTCCTTCCATGATAAAATTTGAAACTCATGGAATCCAGCCTCGCTTTCCTTAATATGTTTCTCTTTTGATTCACGTAGAGTGTTTAAATAACACCATCATGCGCATAGTGATTGATGAAGGTGCTGCCGCTTCCGTGATGTATTTGGCTTGTTGGAAGGGCTTAGGTTCTCCCATGTTGTCTAAATATATGAACAAGTTAACTAATTTTGATGGAATATCATTTCGTCCGCATGGTATACTTCCTTCCCTAGAGTTCCAATTGGGGGGGAAGACAGTTGCGATCGAGGTTAAGGTGGTTAAAGCACCCCTTGACTACAATATTTTGTTGGGTAGGAACTGGATGTACAATATGCAAGTTGTATCCTCTTCCCTATTGCGAGAGGTTTGTTTTCCTTTGGATGGGAAGATCATTACTATTGATAAAAAAAAATTCTGGAATCAGTCTTTAAAAGCATCATCGGGAGCTTATATCTCGATTATCGATCATTCTCAGTCGACAACTGAGAATGTGGGTGTGGGCATGCATCCTTTTCTCATGGGAACCTTTAGTTGTCCTACGCATGTCCTTATGATTGGGTCTAGTCTTTGTAAGGATTCGACCCCATCGAATTTGGTATCGTTTCACACATCTCATATCGAGGATCCTTTGATTCTTCCTTCACCGAGTACTTTGAGTGATAATTCTATACCTACCGAGATAGACGTGTCGTTTCCTGCAACATTGGTGGCATATCAAGCTAATATTGATCATGTTGTAGAGCCTAGTCGTTCCTCTTCATGGATGGAGGAGGAGGACCCTTATGTGCTTCCTGCTTGGGAAGTAGAGTCATCTCACTCTCAAGACTTCCTTGATGATGTTTTTCCATATGATGAAGCTATTCTTGAGGCTATATATGGGATAGAACAACCTTGGGGAGACTTGCACCATAGATCGTATTTCCTTCCCCAGCTTGATTGTTTAGAGTGTGATGACTTTAGGGCAGTTCTAAGTGAGAAATTTGGTAGGCTTGTGGTCCCGTTAATCTCTCCTAATCAGATTGCTGAAGGAAACATGGCTAACCTGTCACCAACAATACCTATCAATATTTCTCGTGTTCCTAGTAAGATTGAGAATGTGTACATTGGGGCGGATTGTTCCCCCGATGAGATTAAGGAGTACACTGATATTTTTAAGGAATTCCGTGATGTTTTCACTTGGTCGTACGAGGAGATGTCGGGAATAGACCCTTGCATTGTCGAACATGATATCAAAACCTATCCGGATGCTAAATCGGTTCGACAACATTTGCGTACCATGAATCCTAGAAAAGAGCCCGCTATTAAAGTAGAGATAGAGAAGTTTCTCAAAGTTGGTTTCATCTATCCCATTCCCTTAATTGAGTGGGTTTCAAATCCTATTCTGGTGGATAAGAAGCAAGGAATGATCAGAATATGCACTGATTTCTATGATTTAAATCAATCCTATCCTAAAGATAATTTCCTTGCACCATTTATTGATTAAATTTTAGATGAGTGTGTGGGAAGTGAGGTTTTCTCCTTTATGGATGGCTTCTTTGGATATAATCAGATACAGATTAAACCCGAGGATCAACATAAGACTGCATTTATTTGTCCTTATGGAACTTTTTCATATCAGAAGATGCCCTTCAGCCTTAAAAAATGACGGAGCTACATTTCAATGGGCCATGACCTTTGCCTTCCATGATTTTAAAAATATTATTGAAGTGTATTTGGATGATCTAGATGCTCACTCTCGCTTGAGAGTGCGTCATCCTTATCATTTGAGATTGGTTTTTGAAAGATGTCGTCATTATCAGATTCGGTTAAATCCTAATAAGTACATATTTTGTGTGAAGGTTGGTCATTTACTAGGGTTCATTGTGTCCAAGGAGGGAATTAGAGTTGATCCATTGAAGGTTGAGGCAGTACTTCAATTGTCTCCCCCACATAACTTTTGACATCTTCAATGTTTACAAGGAATGGACAACTTCTTGCGAAGGTTCGTGGTCAATTTTTCCAATTTGACCAAGGGATTCATGAGTTTATTGAAGAAATACACCCCTTTTTATTGGGATGTGTGGGCCCAAGAGTCTTTCGATGCTTTGAAGAAAGCCTTGGCATCAAGCCTCGTTCTTAGTCCACTATACTATAGCCATGATTTCTTGATTTATGTGGTTGCGTCTCAAGAGACGATTTGTATGGTCTTGGTTCAAGAGGATGAGGAGCTCCATGAGCATGTCATATACTATCTTATCTGAAACCTTATTGATGTTGAACTTTGTTATACCCATGTTGAGAAGCTAGCCCTAGCCACCATGTTGATGCATTACATCCTCCTTCACCAAAATTTGGTCGTAGCTCACATTAATCCATTTCAATTCATCCTCACCAGAAGGATGATTGGGGGCAAGTATAATAAATGGATCATGATATCGCAGGAGTTTGATCTCGAGTTTGTTTTGGCAAAATTAGACAAATCATTAATATTTGCTAAGCTCATATCGAATTTTCCAAATTTGGACGAAGGGGAGGTCCATGAGGTTTCTCTTAATGATGAGCATATCTTTCTCATCTGAATCGAGGACCCTTGATATAGGTATATTATTTTTTATTTTCATACATTGAAGGTTCCTACTCACCTCTCGCAAGATGAGCATCGACGACTACATCACGTAGTGAAGAACTACCTAATAGTGGATGATACTTTGTACCATTGTGGGGTGGATTCCATTTTACGTCGATGCTTAAATCATGAGGAGGATGAGTTTGTGCTTAATGATTTCCACGGAGGGGCATGTGTTGGTCATTTATCTAGGATTTCTACAGCCCAAAAAATCTAGAGAGCAGGTTATGTTTGGCTATCTATCTTTAAAGATTGTGTTAATGTGATCAAAAGGTGCCACCCTTTCCAGGTGTTTGCATGGAATATGCGTTCTTGTCCTACCCATTTGCATCCCATTATCACCATCGGTCCCTTCACCAATTAGGGGGTCGATTTATGGATTGTAACCCAGTTTCGGCTAGGGGGCACCATCATATTATTGTGGTTGTTGATTACTTCACGAAATGGGCAGAAGCTATGCCCACTATCAAATCCGATAGTGAAATAACCGTGCATTTTGTATTTAACCATATTATCACCCGGTTTGGCATTCTGAGGGAGCTTGTCATTGCCCATGGCAGGAACTTTTAGAACAAAATGATGGAAGAGTTGTCCTCAAAGCTAGGGTATAAGAAAGAGCATTCCTCTTCTTATTATCCTCAAGCGAATGGACAAGTTGAAGCAATGAACAAGTCACTTAAGTCCATTCTCCAATGAACCATCACACAAAGAAAGACTAATTGGCATATCATGTTGTATCCTACTTTGCGGGCCTATAGAATCGTGGTAAAGACTGCCACTAGTTTTTTCTCCCTATCAGGTTGTGCATGGGGTGGAGTCAGTATTATCGGTTGAATGTGAAATCCCTTCTTTGAAGCTAGTTGTGGAGCTTTTACGAGAGACTTCTGCATTGGAAGAGCGTCTGGTCCACTTGGAACAACTTGATGAGCACCGTACAAATGCTTTAGTAGCTATTGAGGTTAACAAGTGTCGCGTTAATGTCCAGTGTGATAAGTCTGTCTATCCTAGGATATTTAGTGAAGGTGACTTGGTGCTTTTGTGGGATGAAGCTAAGGAACCCTTGGGGGAAAGAAAGTTTAACCCGATGTGTCATGGTCCTTACGTGGTAACACATGTCTTAGAGAAAGGCACCTATGAGTTGGTTGATTATGAAGGGACAACCTTGGCAAAGCCTAGAAATGGGCTCTATCTTAAGAAATACTATGCATGATCTTCAGCCAGTGCTGATTTTTGTATATTATTGTACATTTTGCATAAGTGTAGTTTGGCCCTTTTATGGTGATTGGGTTTGTTTATTATCTTTCATTTGTTATGGCAGATGTTGATGGAGTCTTCGGTTTACATAGGATTCGTTGATGGTGCTAGCCGCCACACTCAAAACTCAACTTCAGCTTCTTGGGTGATATATACTCCTACGGGTCAAGTGTTGTCTTCAGGAGGCGTATGTTTATGGCCTTAATCAAACAATGTTGCCAATATAGTGTCATGATTGAGTTATTGTGTGATTCCATTTCACATGGTGTCCTTTATTATGAGGTATGTCTTGATTCGCAGTTAGTGGTCTCACAACTTAATGGCTTGTATCATGTTAGTGATCTGACATTGTTACAAAGATTCTTGCCTGTAAGATTGATAGAACGGAAATTTGAGAGCGTAACATACATTCAGATTACAAGAAATTTTAATCAAGTTGCTGATTTATATGCTAACTATGTACTAGATTGGAATTTTTTTCAAAGGTGATAAAAGAATTTCACAAACACATTTTACACATGTAAATAGAATAATAATCAATCATCATAAATATTTTTCATTAAGTCCAAAAAAGGTGACGTCATAATACATAAGTGTCATATACAAAATTGGGGCTTCTGAGCCACCAAAATATACTCCATGGTAATACATAAAATATACACCCAGGTCTCTAAGCCTGAGGTGGAGGAGGGTGTTGATCATGGTAGCACACCATAGCTCTAGCTAGCCAACGAAATAATTGAACCCATGCCCATGGTACTCCAACCACCTGGCACTGCATGGCCTCAGGAAAGTCCATGACTTGCGCCATGGGAACTCTCTGTATCAAGCGAACACAGTTTGTGTGAATGATTTGGTGCATCCACTCCGCATCCACAGCCATGATCTCATCGCCTCTTCCCCTCCGTCAATGATGAGGAAATCCATCTGGCCATCATGGTCCCACATCTGCATGTACATGACAGAGTATAATTATGTGTCATCACACCAAAAACATTTCTTTTGATTTCATATATATCAAAAAACAAAAAAAACAAAAAAAATTAATAATTCAAAAAAACAAAAATGAGTTGGGATTCCTTACCTATGTCTCCATATGCTACTCCTGGTGGTAGGGACATATATGGATCTCCACGAAATTCAATCCCTACATAGGGATAGTCATCTATGATGACGATCTGTCTCCGCCGCCACAGGAATAAGTCTGTTGGATAGGGGTTGGCCGCCCTTTCCCCTCCTAGTCTCCACATGACATTGGCCCAGCGTAGCTGAGCCAGATCCCTAACTCCATGTGGAGCAATGTCAAATCTAGGGCTTAGCCTCAGAACCCACTTGAAAAAGAATGCACTTAGTATGTTTTCGAACCCAAAGTTACATACTCTGCCCATCTTGTAGTTACTGAGTTGTTGCTTCATGTTTCTTAGTAGCGAGGTACTCCAGTCATATATCATAGGCCATATGCACTCTATGGCATAGAACATCATTGGCCTTGAGGCCTGGTGGAGTGATGCTAAACCTGTGATCCTACCCAATGCCAATAGTATGGCTTTCAGCCCCAGGTTCTGGACTAATTTTGTCAGTATTTGACTCCCAACCTTCTCTGTATCGGGAAGGAAATACATATCTATGTACTCCTCTATATTCAACCCACCTCCTAGTCCTCGTAATCGAAGGTTCTCCATCTCCCCTCGACGGGACAAACCCATGATAAAATATATGTCCTCAACTTCTATGCTAAGAGACATGCCATCCAACTGAAAGGTCTCAGAGTCTGGATCCCAATAATTCAATACCAGCTGGAGTAGCCTTGCCTTAGCCCTCAAGCTGCCAAGGCGCCAAAACTTATACAACCCATAAGCCCTCAGTGCTTGTTGAGCCATGAGATCATCCTGCACAGCCTCTTCAACATCACCATGTTCTCTCTCTCTCCATTCTAGCACCATCCTGCACAAACATTGCCAAGTTTCATGAGTCTTTTCCTTTGAAAATCATCTTTGCGGCCCTGTACGCGACTATTTTTTAAACAGCCGTGTATGTATGTAGGTATCATGGTCTTTTCTGCGTATACCCAACCCTATATAGGGAAAAATACCCGATTTCCGCGTGGGCTGAAATGCACTATTTGGGAAGGCCTAAATAAAAAAATTTACCACTAAAATAAAAAAAATTGCATGAAAGTGAAAGAGGAGGGCATGCGTATTTTCCTAGACCAAACATGGAGTGATTTTGCCAGACGATGCTCCTAGAATTAGCTCTTGAAATTATGGATACAAAAGCACTTTGGTGGGTGAATTTTCATATGGTAGGAAAATTTTTATTTTTCACTATTTTATAGAAAATGTTTTGAAATTTTTACCCACTTCCTATAGTTTTTAACCATTTCTGACGATTTTGGACCATTTGGACTAATATGATATTGTAGGAACCCGTTTTGAGTGTGGTTTGACCGAGTCTTCGGTTTGTTCGTGCCTATTGTAGGTATCATGCCTAAACTAGCATATATGTTAGGATTTCACATCCGCCAACATTTTGCATAACCTTATGACCATTTCATCTTAACCTTAGGTACAAACCCATTCCATGATGTCACAGAAACTTCTTGATGCTATTAAAAGTGGCGTTATGTGAATGGCATAGCTTTCCTAAACATGGGTGCCCTAGTTAGATCCTCTTTTGCATTTGGTGCCCATGCTAACATTTCTCGTTTAGTTTGTGGGAGTCCTTTTTATCCCGCCATGCCTTTGAGCAAGGCTTCATACTCCTCTTGAAATTTATGCTGGCCATTTCTCCAGGACTCCCTTGTATATATCAAGTTGTAATTGCATTTTCATGAGTTTGTATTGCCTTCTTGAGCTTTATTTCGACTACCTGACTTTGCGTTATCATCCATATAGCCCGAGCTTGTCTCATGTCTAGCAAAGCAGAGCCTTTTTACATATATTTTGTAGCTTGATCATCCCTTTTACTAGGAAGATACCTTCCCCCGAGTGGAGTTATCCTGCACATGTTTCCTTGCATTGAGCATAAGTATGTTCCACTACTTGGAACTAGATTTCCTGCCCCTAACACTCGTCTCCTCCTAGCTATGTACTATAAAGCACTTTTATTCTTTTTCAAGATTTTCAAAATATCTGAAAATTTCCAAAAAAAAATCAAAAAACCAAAAAGTCGGATGGGAAAAGATGTTATCTTTGGCAGCAGTCGATTCATGTCGCCTTCAAACAGATCACCGTATATCACATCCATTGTTTGGGTTATTAGTTTGACATTAGGAGCTAGACTCGTTACTCTGAGTTTATGTCCACCGATTGGTTAAGATTCCAGTCCCTATGGAGCCTCTGTTGATGCCTCCTGTGTCACAAAGATGTTCCAGTTTTCATATCGAGTCCATGCTACCTACCTTCAGTCACCATTCTCCTTTATGCTCTTGTTCGAAGGAAGTTGAAGCATGAGTCGGCCATTCCTCAGTTATCTTGAATTTTCATGTCGTCCATTCCTGGTACTATTACTGGTGTGTGCACATCTTGTTCGAGTTATTCCACATTATACAATGTTGTTGAGTACCTCATGTTGGTTGATGGGGGATGCCTTAATGTCCTCCTTCCAACGGATTCCATTCCATCGACTTTAGATCATTTATTCTAGAATAGGAGTCTAGAGTCATTTGAGTTCCTTGAGACTTACAGTCATCAGTGGTAGGTTCTCTCACCATTGACAATTTTGGGAATACATCAATGTCCCTTGATCGATGGATTCTTCCAAGTGTTCCACCTCAACACATCTATTCACACTTGTTAGATTGCACTCGATACCTTGATTCCCATTTTCATTATCAGTGGGTGATCTCACGTCTGTTAACGGTATACATCAATGATCGGTAATCAGACGATGGACTAATATGTTTGACCTCAACACATCTATTTATATAGTAGGACATGTACTCGTAGTAGTTCATGTAGAAGACCTTCCATCTTGGTGGCATTCCATATATGCTACCTCCTTGATCGTGCCAGTGTTCATGAGATTTCAGATCTCGTGATTTGATTCCAATTTATATCATATATCTTCATCCACTATGGAGATCTTGATCCATTGTATTTCTTCGGCTATTATGGAGATCTTGATCCGTTGTATATCTTCATCCACTTTGGAGATTCTGATCTCTTGTATATTGTACGTGGCGATGACCACACATGTCACATTTTGTATATCATTCCTATTCATGGCCATTATACTCTTATTTATCCGAGATTGCTATATGTATTTGCAGTCATATGCAGAGATTGATTATTGTATTGTACTGATGAGTGGTTGGTTCTTCCACCTGGGTCTTCATTACTCCACTTCTAGGATGGATTTTATAATGTATTTCGGCCATCATGTTACCCCTCTGACCTCACACATTAGGGGGCATCTGTTATAGCTGATTTTACCACACATTGTTGATAACATATTTGTGGCCTTCCCTGTCCCTTTGAAAACTCTTTAGACCCCATGGGCTCATATTATACTTTGATTTTCCAAGTTCATCCCTAAAAAACACCTATTTATTTTTGTACGCAACTTTTAAACCCATACTTGCGTGTACATGTGACTTTTGACCTCAAACCCGCATACATCGGGATGTGTGCATAAGTCCAAATATTTTTGGAGTTTTCCTCATAGGAGTCTGAAGATATTAACTCTTGGCCTTCCATATTCCTTGAGATCGCTCAGATTCGACCCTCCATTACCCTCCATAAGGAACCCCTTGGATACATTGAAGAGGATTAATTGAAGAGCAAAGAAACTATAGTCCATTGTTGCCACAGTTTGCATATACTTGATTCTGCATCCCTTTGTCCCTTTGGATCAATTTTGTTCTTCCCAAGCTTGCCTTTTCTTGTGAGCTTGCTATCGAGAGATGGAGGATTGATGTGGTGGAGGCCCAAGTGGAGGACTCAGTTTCTTCGATTCGTAGACGTGCCAACAGAGGTTGTCACTATTGTAATCTTTGATTTTATTAATAGAAATGTCTTTCCCTACCCAATTGTGTGCAATTGAATATGAATATTGAATCCATGGATGTGTTTAATTGTTTATACATTGTTGAATATATATGCTAGATTAGGTCTAACACATTATTATATTGCATGCTTGTCTTGTTTTTTGTTTTTGAGAGCGAATTTGTAACACAAGCATGAATTGGAAAGCTCAACAGGGATCTACTTTAACCATCTGGAACAAGGTATGATTTGATATCTCTTAGTGTTAGATGTTTGGTTTCTTTTGCATACTGGGAAAGATTGATTTCTAGTGTCAAAGCTGTCTGTTGTGGTACACCCCAATCCATAGGAATTTTCTCTCTGTAACAACACTAGTAATGGCTTTGATCCTAGTTTGGCGAGCAAGGGATAAGCTTATTGTCAGCGACAAGCCATCAAGGATGGATTAACCTTGAATAGATCCTGTCTTATTTCTCTCATGAGTGAGAACCACCTCAAATTTCTCTTTTTATTGATCGATGAACAAGGAATAAACCTTGTTGGGAAGTGAACCATAAAGAACCTTAGGGAATAAACCTTGTTGGGCAGTGAAAAATAAAATCCAAAAGGAAAAATGGAAATTAATCATATTCGCAGTCATCTCCAGAACCTTAGGGAAAATACCGAACAAATTTACATCCTATTATTATACATAGAAAAAAGAATGATACTATGGATACATATACATTTTTTGTGAGCATAATTTATGAACTAGCCAATCACCATGAATAGGTATGTAACTTACCTCCTTTCCTTTCCTACTTGAACATAGGGAAATTTCTTCGTTCAACATAAATCACATCGAACAAGTGATGGAAAATATTATAGTGGTGCCAACTTGCAGGTGAAGGTTAGTCTAGTTTGTGATTTCTAATCATTAGTCATCTTAGGATATTGTATGTTCTAGAAACGAGATTGTCTGCCTTGGGTTTAGCTACATCCATTTTGTGTACATCAATTTATTTAAGTAGAAATTGCTCTCTCTTAGTTGAATACACAACTTTGTAAAGTGCCAGAATTGATGGAAACACCCTCATTTCAGCCCATTTTTATTTGTTTACCTGAATATTTGTTTATGCAAGTATGGTTTCCTTGTGAAGAATACATTTTGGCAAAAACATATACATTATGGAGAGAGAACGATCTCTGAATAAGAGAAAGAGAGACCCATATTTGATGGCCTTAGCTATGACACAAATAGAAGGCAAAGAGAAATACAACAAATATAAGACTAAAACAAGGAAAGAACAAATGAAATTAAAATACTATTTGCATAGAATGAAAAAGTAAATTTCACAATAAATGAGCTTCAAGTGATTCTAACAATGATTTTTCACATGTTTAAATGTGTCAACACAAGTAGGGCAGATAATCATGAGCCCATTCCATAGTTAATCTCAAACACAAGGAAATATTGTAGCCTTCAACTGTACTGATATAACCATTAAAGAGAGCTCCTGTACTGATAAAAAATTAACTTTGATATTTACTATTTCCTTAATAAAAGATAACTTGAAACCATCAATATGCCATTAACAAAAATTGTCCCAACAAATTATACTTTGCACTGGATCCATTCACCAATAATTGTGAAAAAAAGAGGATTTTTATCTAGCCCTTCCTGAAAAAAGAACTCCAACATGAAAAATGCATGAGATGCATATGATGACATGTGGCTTTCTATTGCTGTGGGCATATTCTATATTGCTACAATTACTAAATACCTTTAAAATCTATGTTGCATTAGTTTCTAGAACAGGGGGACGGGCGTCTAGAACTGTTAGATATGATAAGATAATTGTATTAAATTCCAACAAATGATCACAAAATCAATCTAATGGGACTGGTGAGTACACATGTTGACACATATTGGGAGCCCAAACAACAACCCCTAGATAAAGCAAGATGCAGAAAACATAATAAACAAAGGTACTAGTTTACTGTATAAATATCAACTTATAATAATTCTTCAATTGTTTTGTTTTATCACACTTGCCTTTCCAGAATTCAATCTCCCAATCCCCCCTATCATAGGCACCATGATGTTTTTCATTTCAGTACCATATAATTTATGTCAGTTTCTTCCATATCCTCCCTTCTCTTCATTGGTTGGTGATTCATTGGTTGCATTTTCAACATTTCCTCTCACTCATTAGTTGCTTCTTAGATTTTATCATTTTTGTAAACTATACTTTTACTGCAGAATCCTTTAAGCTTTCATCAATACATGATTTGGATTTCCCATCATCAATCCCTGGCATAAAGTCCTCTTTATCTGTACCTTTATCATCATACTCCTCGCATATCTCTTTCACTTCCCAAGTAAAGTCAGTTTCAGCCTTTCCTTGAAATTTGGCTGACAACTTATTTTTCAACTCAGAGGTGAATGCTTGAACATCAGTAGTAGCACAGAAACCACTGTAAAAGAAGCAATAAAAAATGAAATCAATAAACCAAAACTTGCATCTACTTGTAAAAGAAAAACCAAAGGGCCTATATTTTGAAGACCAAGGTGACCAACTTGACATGCTATAGACCACAAATAAGCTTATCTGACCAGAGTAAAACCAAAGGCATTTATCCCGCAAGTTTGGATAATTTTCTTCTAATGAATGTACTGCTATGTTCACATTTCCCTCTTATTGCACTGGCTGTTTAAGTAGTATGGAAGGGTTTCAGGATTCATGCAATTACTCTTAAATCTATGGATATATCTCTGCTGTAGAGTACATCCTCTCTAGAAGTCTAATTTCTTCCTTGTTCACTGTAGAGATCAAGTATATGTTTTTAAAAACACTTTGCATACACTGGGCGGTAATAGACTGTAAGAAATTTGGTCTGTGACTTTGACAAACAGTTGTAGTGTATATTGTTGAATGTAGAAGTAGTTGTTCAATCTTTATGATGATTGTCCTTAGATGTTTTAGTAGGAAGTTCTTATATAATATGTAACATTTACCATCCACAATATTTAAGCTTGCAAAATAAAATGCTACAGTAATAATATAAAGCATAAATCAAACTTTTAATGCCAAATTTCCAGATCTGGATTTTACTAAAAAATAAGGTGAATACATGCCTGGAAAATTTGATGCACTAACAACAATGGAAAAAGGTGTCCTCCATGACTTCAACTTTCTCCTTGGTATTGCACAAATTGGGCATACTTCAATGAAAAAATATAAAATGTTGTAGATTCCTTTCAGTAGATAATATTAAGTGGATTTGGTAGATATCAGTCCTCACACAAGAAAAAGTGGCAGTAGAATGAATATTTAATTCCAATAAATATCTATAACACAAGAGATAGCTCCATAACATGCCCAGCAGAAATAGGTACTTCCCACATGCATTGTAACAGAAGTTTCTCCTTCTACAACTTCTACAGCTGAAATATCATATTTTTCTTGGACACACCCTTCAACAAATGTGTGAATCTCTATTATTGAACACTATACTATAGTTTGGCATCTAGTTTGAGGTTTCAAAATATGGCTTGGGATTCAACCCCAACAAGCAAGCTCTAATGCTTTTGGAATAACAATTAATAAATATACTAGCTGTGTCGTGAGCTTGGGAACACCCTACGCTGCAGATACCTACATATTTAATCCATTATTATTTTACTATCCCTATTTACTAAACCAAGCTGGTGTCTATAGATGCTGGTTATATAGATGCTTACTAGAGGACGAAAGGTGAGCAAGGGCATTCATTTCCTTCTCTTCTACTGGCTGCTCCCTTCCTTAAACAGTGAATGCAACCTGTCCTCCCTTTCTTTTTGAGTTTGATGCCACGATTTCGCAAGAGGAACAGTCTTCTCCTCTAGCAAAAGAGCCCTATATTGTGCACTGTAGATTCATCTTACAAACCATGATCCATCATAGGGACATGGTTCCATCCAGATAAGACCTTGCAATACAGTGGGTTTTGTACCCACATTAAAGATACAAACCATTATTTCTGCAATGGTACAAAAACCTTCCATGGAAGCGCCATTACCGTCGGCTGCCATATTCAAACATGAATGCCCATAGATAGAGATTGAGTTTACCGAGAGACACAACATATGATATAATTCTAGGGACGTCAAAATCCGACAATAATCCTGGTCGAAAAATGGACGACCATGAAGGTTGAAAAACCGACGATGCTTCAAGATTTCCAAAACAAATCGGACAAAATAGTACTTTTCATCATTGCAATTCGACAAAAAAGTACTTTCCGTCGTATGTCATCGGATTTTGGACTCAAATCCTATTGTGAATTACAACAACTGAGAAATATTATCATCTATGAATATTATGTTTAAGAAATATGAACCTTTCATGGTTCTGAGAGTAATGGAAAGCATTGTTACTAGAAAAGCGACCCCTCCATTTCCTTGAAACATACAAGGAAACTTTCACAAAGTGGAAATACCGTAGAAATTTCTTGGAAATGCCTGGAAATTTTTCCTATGACATTTTAGTTTCTTGAAAACTTTTTTTGACATTTCCAAGTTGCGTCCTTTAGTTAAGTTACATTTCAAATAGAAAATAACATTTATTGTGGAGACCACTGTAGACCAAATTTTGAAGAGGGTAAAAGGTTAAACAAAAATAAAAGAAAAAGACTAAATTGAGAGAAGGAATATTAAACTCTTTTCTTATAGAAAAACAACTAGTTTTAAGGTACTAGGAATGGATTTTTCACAAGGAGAAAGGACAATGGTAGTTGGACTTGAGAATTTTTTGGCTTAGACTAGGTCATAGAATATTAAAAAAATTCATAGAGAAGCCATCAAAAGTACAATAACCAATCATTTCTCTAGCATTATATTAAGGAATTACCTTTCCAATGTGGGTAGAGAAAATATTTTTATGTATCATTAAATACATTGTTGAAACAGTAGGAAAGGGACCACCATACGTAGCATTATTTTTTTTTAAGGCTGCTCTGTTAGGAGGCAAGGGACCACCTTGTCATCGAGCTCGCCCTGTTTGAATAGCTATAGAATTTCGTAATTATTATGGTGTGATAATTTGTTGATGCAATGCATGTCTCTGGATTATGCAAGTAGTGTGTTGTTGGATCAATGAGTCATTTGTAGCATTAATACATTGCTAACACAATTAGTTAATTAAAGTGTGTGAATCTTGCATTGCTGAAACAAATGATTACTTGGAACGTGTGATCTCTCTTAGGGTATGCAAGTGATTTCTTGATAATTGGATGTGCTGAAAAATATTTAATTTGTTGTTGAATTGACATCACGAGTTGAATTCGTTATGCTTAATTAATGCTGAAACAAATCTAGATGAATATGTGGTTGTAGTTCATGGTCAAGTAGAATTGAGAATTTTGGAGCTTGGATGTTGTCTCAGTCACATAGAAAATATCTTTCATTCTTGTACGAGTGGTGATTGGATTTAACTTCTTGCAAAAATAATATATATGCTTTATCTTTATGAACAATTCTATATTTCCATTCTTGCTAGAGTGATTTCATTTTTCCACGTGGAGTGATTTATTCTTGAATATTGAATTAGTAGTAATTCTTCTTGAAGATTTAATTAGCAATTATAATTAAGATGATTTAGTGAGAAAGAAGTTACATAATAGCGTCAGTAATTAGGTTGTTCAATTTAGCATTAGTTGATTTGGGTGATTGTATGAGAATTAGTGTCAGAAAGAATTGTAATAATATGAAGAGAAACTTATTAGAAGGAAAAGTGAAAGAACAATGAACTGTGATTTCTTAGGGATCCAAGAGATGGTGAATCTTCTTGGTAAAAGATTCGCCATTTTTTTACAATATTTTATAAATCAGTGAAAGATTCATCGGTTTTTACATTTTTTTATAATGCAGTGAAATTTTCACCAAGATTTTACAACATTATATAATAAAATGAAAGATTTGAAAAAACATTTATATATACATATTATATTCTTGATAAAATCACCTTCAAATTTTACTATATATCAAGGAGATTCACCCATTTTTTTATACATATAAATCTAAGGGGTGTTCTTAAAATCATCCCTTCTTTGGTGTACAGAAAGATGAATATGAAGCTTGGATCAAACCTAGAACCTCCTTTACTTATCTCCCTCCTAATGTTAAATCTTCATTCACCTCTCATGATGAAGTTGTTCAAGCTGAAGAAGAAGAAAATGTTGAATTTTCAACCTTTGATCGAGTTCAAATTGATCAACCTCCTTATCCCTCTATTTTTTATCATGACCCAGTTATACATTAAGAATACATTCAATCTACAGTTCATGTTGAATATATTTACATTAATTCACTATTATCATAGTCTTTATATTTCGAATTGAGGATGATATGATAGTCATTTGTTCACCTCCTGTACATGATCAAAGTGCGTAAACTGATGATCTATAAGATGTTTTGGAGGACTGGTCATATTTTTAAAGTGATTCACTCATTCTCCTTGGTCACATACCTTCTACATGTTCCTATATTATGTCTTATAACTTTCCTTGGAGCTTCATTGAAGATGGATAACACAATGTCATTGGTTTGGTAAACTTGGGACTCTTGTTCCATCTCATTCATAGAGGTTATACAACCACTCGTGGTTCGAAGTTTCAAGAGATATCATATTTTTTTGGAGTTGTTCATACTGCATTTGAATTATATTTTGGTTCGAATTTCATGGCTCTAGCACCTCATCAAGTCTCGTTTGGGCCTGGAACCCTAGTTGGTTCAAATTTCAAGTATGAATAGAACCTCCATCACTCTACTATCAATGGATCTGAATTGTTTTACATGGTCCCAGTATTCATCCTACAATCATTTATGTTCTTGATCTAGTTGATCAAATTCTCCTTCCCAAGAATAAGATTCCTCCAGAGGTCTGATAAACCTCACACCTACTTGAGTTTGGAGCAGTATTAAGTTTTGGTGTACACACGTCCATTTTTGGGGGGAGGGTTTTGTTCCCATGAGGTTTTCCATGTTTCCTTAGTTTACATGGATAGAAAATAATGGGGTGACCATAAGAATTTGTTTCTTGGGCCCTAATCAAATTTTATTCACATAAATTCAGGCTTAACAAGGGTGTTGGAATATTTAAAAACCCACCTATAGACTTATGATATGATTATTAATCATTTTAAAGAGTTTCCTATGTACTAGACTAGGTAGTTAGCCACCTATGGCCCACACTTTACATATTTATCCTATGGAGCACACTTAGGATGATTCTAGATAATATTCTATCAGCTTCATTGACTATCCAAGTAGTAAGGATGCACTCCATGCTTTTACAACTTTTTATATTTTTCAGTGGATTAGTATAAATCTAGTCATATGGAAACTATCATATTTTGTGGCCAACCCATCCTCCATGATGTTAACACTAGAAAATTACCAAAGGTTGTAAAGGATATTCCCAGGTAACAACAAAAACCACTTTTAAAGAGAAAACTGGCTTTTTTCTCTTCCAAGAGGGATCTCTCACAAAATATTAACAAGGCCAGATATGTATGAGCATAATTGTTTGTAATTGGAAAGATTGGTTGAAACAGAACACATGGCCATTGGGCTATGGAGTTAAGATATGAATATAGAGAAACAAAACTTATGCATCGAAGTTTTAACAGAGGCAAGGTAATTATTCAGTCACAGTCAAAATTTGATTATTTGGTGAAAAAGGAAGAACATGAATAGACCATTAACACAGAGAATTATAAAAATGAATTCTGTATCAACTTTAGAAGAAAGATTTGGTGAATCTCTGAAAAGAACAGCTAGAGCATAGTAAATATGAATTCTAAATTGTTATACACCCATTCCAGACATGAAGGAAAACATCATGGAAAGATAAAACTAGAAAAAAATTCACATGAGAAGACAAAGTATAGACTACAACATGAAACAACATAGGAATCTATGAAAAAATGCCAACTTTCGGCTCTATAAATTAAAGAAATATTTTAATACATGATTTCTCCAAAATCTTACGGGTTCCAACCTTCATTTCATCGAATGTATGAATACTTATACAATTTCTCCTTGACATGAACAATAAAACTAATTGTCTAATGGTTTCAACCATTTATTACATGTGTCAAAATACTTGTCTATTACAAATTACTTCTGAGATAACAAAACTTCTTAACTAAATGAAATTAAAATAACATTTTATCATAAAAATTATCCTTTGCTGAAACTCTTTTGCGTTGTCTTCCTTGATGTCTTCATGGTTGTAACTTATATTTATTTGATCCAAATTGTTGAACTATTCTCCAATGTTCAGGTTTAGGAAAATCTGCAATAACCATTTCATGTGCCAGAACTCTGAGCTCCACATTTTCTTCATATGAAAGATTAGGTACCTTGGCACACATGACTTTAAAATCAAATAATAAATCGAACTCTTCAGCCAATTTATCAAACACAACTCTTCCAGATAGAGCCTGCTACATATCTTGAAATTTACTGTGATCTGACCTGCAATTTACCAATTTCTCCAAATATTCCTCCTAAGATAATAATGGTCCCATTTCCTCCCAAAAGAAAGGAATTCCCCTGTTTACCAATGGAGTGAATAAGTTAGTCACTTCTTTGAATCTATGACTTATAATATCAACTTTGTCCTGTATAGTATCCAACATTCTTTACTTTCCAATCACTTTTCTAGCCCAAGAGGCAATAACAACTTTGTCTTGGATACCAAACCTTCGGACTTGATCTTCTAATAAGGCACTTAAAACTTTGATAGAATTCTAAGCTTCTTCCATTGGCTTCTTATTTAATCCCTACTTTACTATCAAAATATGTTGTCTGGTTGCTTTCAAAGCACTCTCCTGATTTGCAATAAAATCTAAATATGGTCTAAACTTATTAGCTTCATGAATAATCTTATCCCAAATCATATGTTTGGATCCTTGCAAGGCCATTTGACCAACCACTTGCTTTGCTAACTTGGCATTCTTATTTATTACTTCTTGGTATTTTTCCTCTATCTCCTTCTTCTCTTTTTCTTTTTTCAAATCCATCTCTTCTAGATTTGTGTTTTGTTGTTTTGACCATGTGGGTTCTACATCCTTCAAGTTTACTTGAGGCATTTCTTTAGAAAGAGAGGTTGCATATGTTTCTATAGAAGGAGAAGTAGATTGGTTTTTAATTTCTTCACACTTTTCCTATAATTATTTTTCTTTGGTTGTCAGGTTAGCTTTTAGGTCCTTCTCATTTCTATCAGAAGCTTAGCATCCCTTTCCCACTTTTTTTCTTTTTTCTTCAAGCTTTAAAACTTGGCTTTACAATCACTCAATTTAGTGCTTAATTCTTCCTTCTCCTTCTCAAACTCTATCAATTTAGAGCTCTGAATAAGCCAAGTGGAAGGAATTTTCAGTTTCTTCTTTAGCACCTGAACTTCTTTCACTTTCTCATAAAAAACCTTTGAGCCACTACTCCTTTGTCTGACTTCCCTTTAACCTTCAATAAATATTCCTGCAAATTTTGAATTTTGAATCGAAGGACCTTGTTTTCAACCCTTTCTTTCCGTATGAGGTCCCGAGTTTTATTTTTATTGGACTCCAGTTTGGATACCTGCAATGTAGGTTTAAGCAATCTTGTATATATGATATCATTTGTTTCTTTGTGAAAGTGTATTATATTTGTAGTAGGGATTTTATCTAAGCTCACATTCACCTCTGATACCTTATTACCAACAGTCATGGCCAAACTCAAGGTATCTTTGACATGATCCCTTACAGTTTTTAGAGTTACATATCTGGCTTTGGCAATCGTCTCACTTCTTCATATAATTTGGTTGTTTCATTAAAGGTTTTATCAGCCACTCCCCTGTAGGTATTCAACCATTCCTCCTTTCAAGTATACTTATTTGGGGTTACTCCATCAAATACATATTCCTGAAGTTCCAGCCCAGTTACTTTGGATTTTCCTTGCTTCTGTTTACCTTTCACACTGCTCTTCTTCACCTATACCATCTGTCCTTCTTGTCCAATTTTATGCTTCTTTGGTGTACTAGCAGTGTCTTCTTCTTAAGTGTCGATGAAACCTAAATGCTCTCTCTTCTTTGAATTTCCTGAAAAACTTATTAATGATGAAATATTACCAGCAACTGCAACTATGTTAGAAAGATCCAATGGGGGGGAATTATTTCCAAGCATGGATGAGACAGAGTCTTGTTCCATGTTGATATTATCTGGGGATTTTTTAGGATAATATTCCCAATTAGCTGCTTCTATGAGTCCAGCTACTTCAGTATGTTCAAAAGTCTTATTTTTGTTTTCCTGACTTCTTTGAGAGATTACCTAGTGTGGATCATAGTTAACACCAACTCCTAAAGAAAAACCCATGCTTCTGAGAATATTATCAATTACTGGTAGACAATCTCTACTTTTGAAAACATATGGCCCTTCCTCCTAGGGAAATTTAATATCCAGACACTTCCTAAAGTTTAAGATGTGTCCTTCTTCAACTGTAATCCTTTGTCTAAGAAATTCCAAAGAAAATATTCTAGTTGTCAGAAAGGCTGGAAGAATATAAGGTTGGTGCACAAATCCATATAATATTATAATGGTTTGAAATTCTGAAAGGAAACAATATCCTATCATTTTAATAGGGGAAAGCTGCAATGTTTGCTTCAACTCTAGAAATACCCTGCGAAATCTTTCCTGAAAGAAAATACTATATATTTTTGCCATAAAACAATTCATAATCTTGAAATAATTCTGGGTCATTTCATCAGTGAATTCCAATTCAAGAAACTGTAGGCTATCTTCATTGTGTGATAAGAACATATTCAAAAAAAAGTATTGGAATCTGAAAACTATGGTATTGTGGAAGTTGAATAACTGAGAACGAATGTTCTCATCTTGGAACTCATCAAATTTAAGGAAACAAGACTGGAGAGACTGACCTAGAAGTTTATACTCAACTGGGCAAGTACTTAAGACAAGCAACAGACTAAATAGTGACTCTATAACATAAGCATTAGTATCTAACCCCAAAAATTGACTGGCTAAAGTTATACACAACTGGGTATCTTCATTAAACAAAACTTGATCAATAGGGTAGGATAAACTCATAACCTCACTATCAGGCTTTAAACATGACTTCAAAAAGGCTTCTTTACTCTCAGCTGCAAACTCTTGGAAGAAATGTATGATGTTTTCTTCTTTGTACTCATGGGATAAATGGACAACATCATCTGGGACATATAATGTTTTGCGAATAACAGAGGCATTAATAGGGCAAAGGATCCTAGACTTAGGTTTATCCATACTGAATTCTTCAGTTGCAGAATAATTATTTTCACACCACTCAACAAATTCAGGTCAATTGGGGGTATGGTCAACAAAGAAAAAACAAAATAAATACTTGAAAACACCATGGGTGTCACTACCCTGGTCCTTAAGAATTTTCAATTTACTTTTAGCTGTCTCAATTGTTTCATTCAGTAAGATGGTATCCAAAACTTTAGCATTCTTGTCTTTGAAAATTTCTTCACCCTTCTGACAGGAAACCCCTAATTCTTCACTGTCCACCACTTCTACCACTTCTATCTCATCCATTTTATCCATTTTTAGAAGTACCTGGAAGGTTTCAGGATTCGTACCTTGTCAATTAGCACAATGTTCAGACTCGTCCACGGTGGCATTTTGCACATAGTCATGGTTACCGTCAATTCCAATGCTCAGAAAAAACAAACCTTTGAACTCCACGTAGGTTTTTTTTATATTTTTTTTTTATGTTTGATAAGCATTGCACACCTCTCGTAATCTACACCGTAGATTTGTTCTTTCTTTTGAAATCTGGGCCTTTCTATTCTTTCTTTTGAAATATGGGCCTTTCTGTTCTTTCTTTTGAAATCTGGTCCTTTCATGTGCAAAATATCAATACCGAGACCCAACATTACCACCCTGCACAACTTTCTTTGGTGGAATCAACATAAACCATCGATCTATAACCTACCTTCATTAAAACCGTCAAACTGTGAGAGCTTTAACATTTCGCTAATCATTTCAATCCTGATGAGTCAAGCGAATTCAATTCGCAGAATGCACCTTATCCATCGATCAAAACCCGATCACAATCACAGTTGTTGATCAGCGTGGCTCCTACCACTTTCCAAGGATTTCAATTTGGAATTTATCCATGCTATTTCAATCCACAGAATTGTTTCAAACCACAGATCCATCTCCACTCATATCTCATTTGTCCAATGTTTCCACCAGTTAACCCATTCCGCAAATCCAAAAACTTCCTTCGTTTGAGCATGTTCAATTTACGAAATGCTCCATCATCGTTGCTCTTACTTAGCGTCAATCTAAACCCTTCCAAAATGTACCCTTTTAATGGATTCCTCAAATTTGACACCTTAGCTTACTCCTTGCATCTCCGATCCGCGGAAATTCTTTCCACCCTTGATATAATCCCTTTCTTCATCCAACGCTTCATAATGAAAGAGCATACTAACCAATTAACCCGAAGGGCGCTTCCACCAAAATTTTCAAATATGACTTTCCCAATATAGTGCTAACACATGATTTTCTTCCTGATTTCCATGATTAGAAATATTTTCCATCGCTAATTATCTGACCTACTTGCTTTATCTAATTCGTGACCTCTTTGATATATTTGGAAAGTGTTTTTGTCACCTTGAGGGGTTTTCACATTTTAGTAAGCCTTGTTTATGAGCTATTTGAATTGCCTATTTGGAATTGGATTTTATCTTCTGAGAGTGTATTAATATTGTACTCATACTACTATTCATTAATGCAATGGAATTTTATCCACTTGAGCATCTTTTCTCTTTTGTCTACTTAATATTTTTTTCACAATTATTCTATCTTTCTGTAGCAGTTGAATTCTCTTAGTGAAATCTTGATATGCAATCTAGATCACATGTGTAAATTATAATACACATGTCATTGTTTTAAATCATGGAAGTATGAGTGTCACTAATGAAAAGGGAAAGAAAATGGAAATAGCTTTCCATATTTCTTTTATTGGAGACAATATCAACCAAAGTAGCATAAAACGTAAAGATATTGCCTTAAATGCTTTTTCTAAAATCTTATTTAGACTCCTAGGAGAATATAAATGATGATCTAATCAAGGTGTCCACTTTAAATGTGTTTTAAGACAATTTTTTGAAATCGTTGATAAACATTTTTATGGATGTTTTCAGGAACTTAACTTATATGGATGTTATTATGATTATAATTATGAAAGACCTTTTTACAAAAATAGACCTTGTGTANCGACATTATTTGTCATGAAAATAAGTCAATGTGTAAAAAATAATAATTTAAAAATTAAATATTTTAGTGAAAATTGGTGGGTAATTTAGATGGTATCTTGTCCATAATATTATTGTATTCTTTCCAAAATTTACATATAATTTGACCATCTAACTTTGTAATTAAAACCTTGAACAATGTATAAATTAGTACATGTACTATCAGTGCATGCCAACTTCTGCTCTACCTTTAGCACCAACTAAATAAACCTCATATATAAAAGGTATATTATGTAATTGATCGCATTCTAAATTGTAAATTTAAATCCATAAACACACATCGATAAATCATGATGTTCATCATCCTCATCTCTTTTCTAAATTAATTTTTCATCTCCTTTCTTATAAATTAAAATTTTGTTAAACTCCTTGATGAACCTGTTACTTAAAAAAACTAGCGTTCTTCCACAATTGAAGGTAAGTGGTCCCAAATGAAATATGTGGACCTGAGTAAGATGTGTGGACCAGTAGAACTAGTTCTATAATTGACAACCCTTCAAGGAGGTACACCCAATTTCACCTCTATGTAACCCCCTCTCTATTTATACCTTACTCATTGGGCCACATGAGGCTTCTCTAAATGATGGTAAGGATAGACCTGTAAGAAACACAATTAAAGTGCTTATATCGCTACAAGACCTTCCTAGTGTTAGTAGACCAATTCCTAACGGATTCAATGATATATGTCTACAGTAAAGCCTTTAACTTAGAAGGTTATAATAAATAATGAGTATGTGATATGCTGATGTTATTTTATGCAGTAAAATGAGTGATATAGAACATGAAATATCTTTGAAATTAACCATAGGAATTACACAAAAATTACCTTCTAGAGAACCCTACCTCGAGGAGCTTCAACCACCCTAGGTTTTACTTGATTGGGAAACTATAAGGTTGATTTTGATTACAATTTCTTCTATATATGTGTTTTTTTTCCACAGTCAATCCAAATCATAAATATTATTGGCCTCAAATCCTTCTGAGGTCACCTCAGGTGACCTACAAATTGAGTGAATCTCTCTCAAAACCATAGCGTTTGATTTCTTTATCAAAATGAGGCTGCAATAAAACTTCCAACAAACTTGAAATTATCCCTAATGGCTTAATTCACCTATCACTAGGATGTCTTCACATCATTTAGGAAACTTTTAGGGAGAAAAATTGACCTCTTTTCTAACATTTTTTAGCGTTTTAGGATATTTCCAATACTTTATCAAGATTTGAAATTTATTTATGAAATTAACTACTTCATAAAATTGGAATTAAATAACTAGGCCCACAAAAATAAATATTTTTGGATTTTTTCAAATATACATTTTTGGGGGTTTTTCACAATATTTGATTTTTATGTATTTTTTACAATGTATAGTACACAAATTTTGATGAAAGATATTTTTAGTGAATATGAGGTAATAATACCTAAGTCTCTTCCCTTCAAGGCCATTGAGGAATCAAGGCTAGCATTCCTCACAAGAATTGGCAATCAAATTTTGATGAAATAGCGAAAACCAAGAAACCCTAGGGTTGTGTTGGTTGTAACCTAACTAGAGAAAAGAGAGGTTCCAAATTCCTAACAAGATATCCCCTCCAAGAAGGGATGTATCACTTACAATAAAATGTTAACATGCATAAAAAAAACTAATTAAATCGTACCTTTTCTATCTCTAATAATGCAAGACAAGAGAACCGGAGATCTTACAACAAAATAAAACCAAAGAAGAAGACAGTAACACTCTCAAGAATTATTTCCCTTAGAAAATCCTTTCAATATTTAATAAAATCTTGAATCAGCAAAAAATCATGACATTGAAGCTTCAATATGCCAAGAAGATAAGTGTGCACCAATTAGCCAAGATAGACAAGAAGAAAAAGAGAGAAGACTTTATTTGATACCATGATATTGTGTTAAAACGAGGAGCAATTTATTTATTTATATGTGGCTTAGGAAAAATTATCCCCCTTTACAATTTGAACAACTAAAATGTATAAAGTAACTCAAAAAATTTATTCAATGAGTTTTTAGGATTTGTCACCCACAAACCCGGGACTAAACCTCATAAGACATAAAATAATAACAAAAAATATTAATTGATTCAACTTGATGAAAAATTGAACTTGAGAGGAGGGTTTCATGCCACAACTAACCCCAAAAATGTTATTTTTCCCTCAGTCCTTAATCCCCTCCTTTTGGTGGCATGACCTCTTTAAAATGATGACTTCATTATCAATTTGGCATGATTGAGCCAAGAGGAGGGTTAATGCATGACAAACATATGTCCAAATGGGTATGAATGAGGTGTGCTAAGACATGTGGTATAACCCTTACATGCACAATCGCCTCTACAAAGTATAAAAACAAGTGTGGCTAGGATCCCTTAAGCCATGTGTCCTAATGGAACCATCCTAATAGGTATCAAACACCAACCCATGGGCACAAAATACCAACATAATGGAGAACTTTCACCACATTGAGGGTCATCTATTTGTTCTACTAAGATAATAATCCTTAAAATTAAATCCAAGAGCACTTTTCATTATTATACCATGGGGTTTAAGACCCACTAAAAATACACTTTTACATAATTAGTCCCCAAACCCTGCCATTACAATGAAAGAAGACCCCTCATCTCTGGAATATCTGGTATGGAACACTACATAGTATGTGGAGGGTAATACCTGAATCTAACTGTTAGATGTTCACTTCTCCTAGGAGTGCGTGAAAAACTATGAATATTCTAGTACCTATATACCTACACACACTTCGAACAACAATTTCATCAAAAGCATCGGAGGAAAACAATTTTGTCATGCCTTCCTTAGATCAAAACCAAATGTAGTAAATAACAAGTGAAATGCATGGAAAAAGTTAATGATGAAATCGAATTCTTATGCAATAGATTATGCAACCTAACTACCTACTCTAATCACGGTAAAATAAATAGGTCAAGTGAAATCATGCCTCCAATGAAGACACCTTAGCATATCATTCATGAGAGGGATTCTTCCCTTGTCTCTAAAAATAGTCCAAGACAAAACCATGCCAATGATGAAGTAATTAGACATTATTACCTTCATTAGAATGTAGTTGCAATGGGAAAGAGCCCATGGACATGGAAACCTTCAAATTATTTCCATGGAGAACTACTTTTCTCACACGCCATTCTATAAAGGTTGGATTGGGCTCAAGTAAAACTTTCCTTGATCATATACGTGTTCTCCAAAATTTATTTTATGCCCCAAATGTCTTTTAAAATTACCAAGAAACCTTGAAAGATACTATTGGACAAAAGATCTCAAATATTCCCTAGGATAAGGCACACCATGTTGCTTTGATCTTGCAATAAACCTGTCTTCATGACATCCAAAATATGCATTACTCTGTGAGGCACATGGATGCAAATGATAACTAATAGTTACCATAGGATAGGCTAAGACCAATTGTTCAACATATGTGACACAAAACTTGATATGTAACCCAATAACATCATTAATGGTGAGAAAGTATGGCCTAACCAAATCTTGAGACATTTCACCAAAGGAAAGCTCTCCAAGTGTTAGAATAATCAACCCATAGTTTACCCAGTTAGACATTAATTTAATTATTTTTGTCTTATTAGCCTAGTTCATGTGTCCCACCTTGTGCAAGTTGTCTTTTACCTATCCATAGTGGTCAAACTTGCCTTATTTGACTCATGTAGCGCATGGGAAAGCCCAAGGAATCAAATCTACTTTATTCCTGGCCTCCTAGGTGCCCTCCTACTTTTTCTGCTTTATTCCCTGTTTTTTCAGTGTTTTAAGGCAAATGGAAAAGCTAGACTAGGTGAGGTGAACTAGTTTTTTGTCCTCTTCATACTCCACTCTTTTATCCTTGCAAAAGCATGTATTAGCTGCCATTCCACCACTCTTTATCTTTCCTAATCCATTTTGCCAATTCATGAGCTCCATGACAGATTTGGGATCAGCTTTTTACACCTATGGGGGATTTGCTTATTTTTAGTAAGCCTGCTTTATGCTAGATTCGAATTGGTCCTCATGCATTCGAATCCTTGATGTATGTTATTTATTCAGAAACCTATTATGTTATAGGTTTGGCTATTGTACACTGAGTTAATACAGTTTAGTGTTCAGCTCCAATTTTAGTCTCTTTTGTGAGTGATTTTGCATGATCAATTGTTAATTGTTGTGAGTAAAATTAATATATCACTGGGTTCAATTTCCACATGGCATCAGAGCCATTGTAGATCGATTTCTCTCCTTCAAAATTGTTTTGCAGGTTCGACATCAGTGACTGGGAGCCTTCTACTGACAACTGGGACAGATTTTCTAAGCTATGGATCAATCACAGAAAACTATCTTGACTCCCTTCAATTTATTTGAATGGAAAGCAGATATGGAGATACTGTTGAGCGTGAAAGGCCTCTATAGGGTGACTATGGAAATAGAAGCAGAGCCCAATGCAGCTGCAGAGAAGATAAAATGGCACAACAGGAGGGATGAGGCCTATGGTCTCCTGTGTCTGAGTATTTCCAGAGACCTCCTTTTCCATCTTGATGGATTAACATCACCGAATGAAGTATGGGAGAAGATTTCTGATATTTTTGGAATGATAGATGAGATGAGGGGACATCAAATAAAAAATGAGCTGATCTCTCTGAGTCCAAATAGCTTTGAATCCCTGCAGCTATATTTCTCCAAGTTCAAAGCACTAGTTTTGCAGCTGAAACAGTGTGGGATCGAAAAGAAAGATGATCAGCTCATCCTGGCCATCCTCTTGAAGCTAGGCCCTGACTATTCAGTGTTTGTTTTGACCTTCTATGCCACAAAACTGACAGCTCGAACCTAGAAGATGCCTAGCCTTGCAGATTTCATGGAATCTCTCACACAAGAACAGGACAAGCTGGTGATGATGGGCACCACCAAACCATCCAAAGATCAAGATTTGATTGCTGGAGATTCGAAGGTGGATTCAAAAGGCAAAAATAAAGCTAAAAATCCACTTGAGCAAAAGAGAGACAAGAAACAGTCTCCAGAGGATCCACAAGGTCCCAAGAAGAACTACCAGAAGAAGAAAAACAAAGGAGAAATGAGCAAGTGCACATACTGCAATAAGGGAAATCACACTGAAAGCTCTTGTATGAAGAAGAAAATAGACATGCTGACCCAACTCCTTGAGAAGAATGGCATCTCCCTTCCAGAAATCTCAAAGAAGAGAGAAGGAGGATCAAGTTCAGATGACAGAGAGAGAGTTCATGCTCTAGTTGCTGGCACATTAAGCTCACCTAGTTTTATCATCGATTCTGGAGCTTCAAGACACATGGTTTCAAATAAGGAGGCCTTCTCCTCACTTGATATGTTGAAAGGACCATCTATAGTACTGGGAGATGACTCTCTCACTAAAAGTTCAGGTAAAGGAAGGATAGATCTTGATCATGGTCAGTTCAGCAATGTGCTGTATGTGCCTGGTCTTGCCTCCAACCTCTTGTCAGTGTACCAGATGACCCACACTGGGTCTCCTAAGAAAGTCATTTTCTCCCCTGATGAAGTTGAGATCACAGAGATCTCAAGTGGTAGAGTCATTGCAAAAGGAGTTGCAAATCATGCTCAAAAGGTATACATGTTCTCACACTTCCTACCCTACTCAAACCCCTTTGCTCTTCTGATTCATGCTAATGAAGCCATCAAGCTTTGGCATGAAATATTTGGCCACCTAAACTACAAATATCTTTCTGATCTTAGTGAAAAAGAGATGGTCATAGGGTTTCCCAAGATAAAATTTTCCAAAGGAGTCTACCAAGGTTGTATCCTAGGAAAACACCGAGAGCATAAATTTGAGAGAGCTAGTCATGAGAGAACCTCTGCACCCCTCTAGCTGATCCACAGTTATGTTGCTGGCCCATTCCCTCATATGTCCATGAGTCAGGCCAAATATACATTGACTTTCATTGATGAATTTTACAGGTATTGCTGGGTTCACTTCCTGAAACACAAGTTTGAAGTTTTTGGCCTATTCAAAGTCTTTAAGGCTTGGTTGAAAACCAGTCTGGAAGGAAACTCAAGGCCCTCAAATATGACAATGGTGGTGAGTATGTCAATTCTAAGTTTATTAATTATTGTACAGATGCAGGTATTCAGATGCAACATTCTATCCCTTACACACCACAGCAAAATGGTGTTGCTGAGAGGAAGAACAGATCATTGAAGGAGATAGAAACATGCATGATGGAGGCCAAAACTTTTCCACCAAAGTACTGGGCCGAAGCTATCAACTATGCAGCCTATATTCAGAATAGGGTGCCTCATAAAAAAAATTGATGGCATGACTCCCTTCGAAGCATGGAGTGGGCACAAGCCAGATGTGACCCATTTCAGGATTTTTGGCTCAAAGGCTTGGGCTAGAATTCCAACAGAGAAGAGGAAGGATTTGCGGCCCCAAAGCCAAGAGTGTCTTTTTGTTGGATACTCTAAAGATTCAAAAGGGTACAAACTGATAAATTTGAGCACAAAACAATCCTTCATCAAAAGGTGTGTTCAGTTTGAAGAAGAACCCCTTGCAGCAGTGGAAGTTGGAGAAGCCTCTTCTCGACCTGAACCTCAAGAAGTAAGTAAAGAGTTTGTTGAACATGTTGATTCTGATTTGTCTGATGGATGTGAGTTTATTGCAAACCCTAACAACCCTACAAGGAAAAAATGGGCAGCCAAGACACTACATGCAGCAGGAGAGCTAGCTGGGGATCCCAATGACCCAAGGAGGACTAGATCTCAGTTTGAAAGTGGTCTGTGCATGAAGGATCCTATGTTTGCTGAAAAATGATATTTGATGGTGGATTCTGATCCTAAAACATATGAAGAAGTAGTAGGAGATCCAATATGGCAAACAACCATGAAGGAGGATTTCAGCTCACTCCAGAAGAGCAACACATGGGAGCTAGTGGATCTTCCCCCAGGGAGAAAGTTAGTCCAGTGTAAGTGGGTCTATAAGACCAAATTTGCTGCTGATGGTTCACCACTGAAGTACAAGGCCAGATTGGTAGCCAAGGGCTAATCACAGGTTCATGGCATAGATTACAATGAGACCTTTGCCCCAGTGGCAAAGATGGATTCCATCAGGCTAGCCTTAGCCATTGCAGCCTCAAGGAAATGGGAGGTCCATCACATGGATGTAAAATGTGCCTTCCTGAATGGAGATCTCATTGAAGAGATATATATGCAGCATCCTCAAGGTTTTTCTACTAACCCTTCTCTTGTGTGCAGGTTGAGAAAGTCATTGTATGGGCTAAAGCAAGCCCCCAGGGCTTGGTATGCCAAGATCGATAGCTTCTTGATATCACTGAATTTTGTTCCGTGCAAATCAGATCCAAATGTCTATTTGAAGTTAGTTAATGGTTCATTAATGATCATTGTGTTATATGTTGATGACATCCTCATTACAGGAAGCTCAAAGGCTGAGATTGATTCCTTAAAAGGAGCTATGAACCAAGCCTTCTCCATGACAGATTTGGGGCTCTTAAGTCAATTTTTGGGGCTTGAGATTGCTCAAACCAAAGATGGAATCAAGGTGCACCAGTCCAAATATGCCTTGGACTTGCTGAACAAATTCAGAATGAAGGATTGCAAAGCAAGCAAAAGT
>LPNX010024810.1:139547-240979 GCA_001517045.1 Pseudotsuga menziesii | reverse complement strand
TCTTTCCTTGTTTAAATGGACATGCAGTATGTAAAGGGTGACTAATCCTTGTTTCTAGGCCCTATAATTTTCTGATATATTACTCATAATTCAGGCTTAAGGTGGGGTGTTAGAATAATCAACCCATAGTTTACCCACTTAGACATTAATTTAATTATTTTTGTCTTATTAGCCTAGTTCATGTGTCCCACCTTGTGCAAGTTGTCTTTTACCTATCCATAGTGGTCAAACTTGCCTTATTTGACTCATGTAGCGCATGGGAAAGCCCAAGGAATCAAATCTACTTTATTCCTGGCCTCCTGGGCGCCCTTCTTCTTTTTATGCTTTATTCCCTGTTTTTTCAGTGTTTTAAGGCAAATGGAAAAGCTAGACTAGGTGAGGTGAACTAGTTTTTTGTCCTCTTCATCCTCCACTCTTTTCTCCTTGAAAAAGCATGTATGAAATGCCATTCCACCACTCTTTAGCTTTCCTAATCCATTTTTCCAATTCGTGAGCTCCATGACAGATTTGGGATCAGCTTTTTACACCTATGGGGGATTTGCTTATTTTTAGTAATCCTGCTTTATGCTAGATTCGAATTGCTCCTCATGCATTCGAATCCCTGATGTATGTTATTTATTCAGCAACCTATTATGTTACAGGGTTTGCTATTGTACACTGAGTTAATACAGTTTAGTGTTCAGCTCCAATTTCAGTCTCTTTTGTGAGTGATTTTGCATGATCAATTGTTAATTGTTGTGAGTAAAATTAATCTATCACTGGGTTCAATTTCCACATCAAGGTCTTCAAGGTTTACACTTTCCATGATTCAAAAAATCATATATTGGCTTTCCAAAAAATTTCCAAGAATCCATACCCATACCATGCTCATCATGAAAATGTACATTATCACACCTGAGACAATCATCCTCAATAGCAAAAACATCCCCACACTTTTCATCCTTAAGAGAAAAAATAGGTGCATCAAACATGTATTCCTAATTTTTTTCAATGGAGGATGGATTTTCAATATCTTATTCATTTTGTTATAAATATGCATAAAAAAAATTGGCTCTGTCTTATCCAAACTAGCACCGTATTCACTTTCGCATAGAGGGAAAAAATCACAGGAGTTTTCTTCATAACCTATGTACCCCAAAGGAACGAGAACAATACTCCCAACCCTCAAAGAATCATAAATGGGAGGGCTAAGAAATATTCAATAATAATTGTCTTCTTCATGACACACAAAAATCCTTCTATATTCTTCCAAACCACCCAAGACATCATGACAATATTCTGAAACATAGTAAGGAGAACTCACCAGTTCCTTGCTTTCTTCAACTAGTGGTTCTTTATTTTCATACACTTTATGATTTTCAACAAGATTCCATGGAATTCACTTTCTAGGACACCTTCATCTTCATTTTCAAGGGTACTTCTATCTTCGATCACAAGACTTGATATGTCATTGTGTTTAGCTTCTCCAACAAAATCTTGAGTGAAATTTTCTTTAATAATAGCTCCCTTGGGAGACCTTTGTAGGGTTGATCTTCATCACCATCTTCATGTGATGAGATAAATCTTTCACCATCCATGATATGTCCAATATACCCTTTTAAATAAGGATCCCATCTCTCACAAATAACCATGACAAATTATTTGAGAAAGTAAATTCCTTTCTTACGAATCCATTCATACCATTCATATACATCATCGTTCATCAGGTCAGAAGACAACATGAACATCATCATATTGAAATCTTCATGAACCACTTTTAACTTTGACATAACCTTCATTAATAATATAAAATGGGAGTCATATTATAAATCCTTATCTACATGAAATTTTGGGATGTATATATAATCCTTGTATAAATCAAAGCCATGGTGTTGATTGAGATATCGTATCCTCTAGGAACCCCAACAAATACAATGAATCAAACCAATATTGTACCCATTCTTCATCATAAAAGGCCATATCTTTTTTTATTCATTAAAAAATGTGTGGAGTCTCCATAATTAGATTTTATTCTTGATTAACATATGTGCTCACCCCCACACCTGATAATGGAATCAATATCTGAGGGATCTATTTTGAAATGTACTTCTTTTTTTTTCCTTGATTGGAGTCACTAGATAAGACCTGCCAAGTAAGTACTCTACAATAATCTTACCAAAGTACAAAATAATAACCTATCTTTACCTTGTTACCAAATATATCATTCTTTCAAGAGAGATAGGGATTTGACCCAACAAATTCAAACATGCCCAATAATGAAACCAAAAAAGGTTACCTAAAAGACCGGCACTCTTCCATGATCAGAGGTAAGTGGATCCAAATGAATTATGTGGACCCAAGCAAGATGTCTAGACCCAATGGACCTAGTGTTATGTTCAGAAACTATTGAAGGAGGTACATCCAATGTCACATCGATGTAACCCAATTTCTCTTTAGACCCTACTCCTTGGGCCATGAGAGTCTCCCAAAAATGATGCTAAGGATAGACCTATAATTAACACAATATAAAGTACTTCTATCCCTACAAGACCTTCCTGATGTTAGTAGACCAAGGCCTAATGGACTCAATGATATATCTCTACATTAAACCATTTAACTGGGAAGGTTAGGAGAAATAATAAGTATATAATATTCTATGTTATTTTTTGTAGTAAAATCTAGTGAGATAGAATGTGAAATATATATGAAATTAACCCCAACAATTACACAAAATTTACCTTCCTATGAATCCTACCATGAGGAGTTTCAAACCCCTCTAGGTATAACTCGATTTGGAACCTCTAAGGAATTTTCTTTTAGTTCTCATTTCTTATACTGGTATGCATTTTTCTATAGTGAAGACATAGAAGAAATATTGATCTTGAGCTCAAATACCCTGAGGGTCACCCCAAGTGACCTATAACTTGAGAAAATCCCCCCCAATGCCATAGCGTTTGATTTCTTTTCGAAAATTATCCTACATAACACTTCCAATAGATCTGAAATTAATGATAAGGGATGAAGTTAGCAAACCCTCGGATGACTTTACCTCCTTTAGGGTATTTTTAGGGCTAAACATTGGAATCTTTTGCAACATTTTTTAACTTTTTAGTATTTTTTCAATGCTTTATCAAGATCTGAAATTTATTGTTGCAATTAACTACTTCGGTAAAAAATAATGAAATAACTAGGGAACAAAAAAAATTGTATTTTTGCAAAAATATAAGACTTTTAGGGTTTTTCACAATATATATTTTGTAATTTTTGCAATATCTAGTACAAGAATTTTGATAAAATATATTATGAGTGAAGATGAGGGAATAATACCTAAGTCTTTTCCCTTCAAGGCCACCGAGGAATCCAGGTTAGCATTCATCTCAAGAATTGGAAATCAAATTTTGATGAATTATGGAAAACCAAGAAACCTTAGTTTGTGTTGGTTTTGACCTAATTAGGGAAAATAGAGATGAAAAAGGCCTAAAAAGAGAGACCCTCAAAGAATGGATTTCTCACATACAACACAATGTTATAATGCATAAAATACCCCTGATTAAATCTTACATTTGATGTATTTGATAGTACAAGAAAAGAGAACCAGATATCTAGTCACAAAAGAAGAGAAAATAAGAAGAGAGTAACCCTATCAATCATTATTTCCCTTAGACAATCCTTGAAATATTTAGTAAAATTTTCATTCACCAAAAAATCATCACATTGAAGCTTCAAGATGCCAAGACGAGAGGCGTGCTCCACTTACTCAAGAAACACAAGAAGAAAACAAGATAAGACTTTATTTGATCCCTTGGTCTTGTGTTAAAATGAGGATTTTCCTCATTTTTATGTGACTTAGGCCAACTTAACCTCCTTTAGAAGCCAACCAACCTAAATTGTCTAAAATAACTCAAAATGATTATTTTCAGTGAGTTTTTAGGGTTTGTCACTCACAAGTCGAGGACTAAACCTCATAACACATAAAATAATAATAAAAATGATGAATCACGGTAACTTGATGAAACATTTATCATGGAAGGAGGGTGTAATGCCCCAAATAACCCCAACAATGTGGTTTTTCTCTCAATGCCTGCCTCCGTTAATTGGTACAAGCTCTTCAAAAGGATGATTTTATCATCAATTTGGTATGCTTTATCCAAGAATAGGGTTAATACATGATAAAAATAGGTCCAAGTGGTTATGAATAGGTGCTTTAAGATGGGAATGATAACCCTTACATGTGAGATCACCTCTACAAAGCATAAAATCAAGTGTGGATAGGAGCCCCTAAGTCATGTTTCATAATGGGACCACCCCACAAAGAACCATACACCAATCCATGGGAATAGTGTTGATGAAATTGTAACTTCAGAATGTATTCACTTGTATAACTTATGTATTGTACCCGGATGTTTATTTCGGGAAGTGTTTATAATGTAATTGAGTCATATCGTGCCCCGATGTTCCGATTGGGAGTTTCTATAATGTGAACAAGTCATGTCAAGTCATTGTAGGTAACCCTCCTATTGGTCAAGGGTTAAAGTCCCTGTAGTTGTGGGGCCCTAGGGTTATTAGAATATCCTAGAGAAGTTGACCCTAGGTGAGTCATTGTAAGTCACGGCAATAGTCCCCACCGTTGTGTTAAGAATAACCCTCCTTGTTGGTCGAAGGAGGAAAAGTCCCCATAAGTTGTGGGGCACTAGGGTTATTAGACACTTCTAGAGATGTCGACTCTAGTAAGTAATTGTTAAGTGAGGCCAACATGTTGGAGTGGGTTTCAAGTGAACGACAGAATATAAATAGAGAGTGAGTCTCTCTATTTATCACATACACACTCACTCATCAGGGCGCATGAGTGAGAGAGAAGTTGTTGGGACAAGAGAGAGACTACTGCTGTCGGGAGATCATCTTTATGTTTTTAGGTTTTACTTTTTGGTGCTGATTCTATCTTTGAGGAAGTTGTGGGTTTTTATCCTTTATGGTTTCCCCGAGGAAAAATTATTTGTCTCTCTTGTCTCTTGTGTTTAATGTTGTGCATGTTATTCTCTCAGTTAAAGATCCTAAGATCATAATGCTAGCTTGAATGATAAAAATCTAACATGGTATCAGAGCTAACTTGAGAAGAAGACATTGTGCAGCTACAAAACCTAGGGCTTCTTACTTTTTGGGTCTCTCTCCACAATCCATCAGTAAAAGCATGCTAGGCTGTCTCTCCATTGAAGGGGGCATCTTTCTGTCGAAGCGAAATTCAATTCCGAGCGTTTTCAGTTTTCGGTGCAGGAAATTAAGGATTTCTACAGAAGAGGAATTTTTGAGTGAGCCTAGAATAGGATTTCTCTCCTCATAAAAATAAAAGTTTAGAGACCTGGGTCAATATTTTTGGTTAGGTATAACTCTGGGAAATTCAAACCCTAGTTTGACCCCGAGCTAGAAAACCCCTAAATACTAAAAATGATAATTTTTGGTACATTTGGTATATCTAGGTATTGGAGAAGGCTCAGGAGCTGAAACTTTCCCAGGACGAAGATACAATCCATATTTACACTGTGTCCAAAATTCAGCCTTAGATTCGCTATATTCTAGGAGATATGATCCCTCACATTTAGGGTTCCATCCTCTTCCAGGATTCATCCCTAAACATGACACCTAGGGAGAATTGCTATATATTGGGATAAAAGGTCCAAATGACATTTCTGAAGTTGTTCTAGAAAGGGAATGGAATGTAAATTCTATGGTACATGTTTCAGACCTAGAAGATGAAACAGTGACATGTGGAAGTCCGTACAACTTCACTGTTTGGAACAGTCCTGTAACAGGTCAACTTGGGAAAATGATCATACGCCCCAATTGCTGAAACCAATTCTGATGAAACATATGGTGTTGAAATAGGGATAGGCTAGGATACCTCAATGCAATTTTTTAGACACATAGGAGTATTAATTTCAGAGATACCGCAGAAACAATATTAGTCATTTCTGCAGAAGAAATTGGTAAAATAGGGCTTCCTATTCCGGGAGCTTCCCTCCACATTTTTCAGAAAAGGAGTACATTGGATGGATCAATTTGAAGAGATATATATTTCTATCTAATCAGATCTAAAATATTCCAATTTTTGAAATTTAGGGTTTCTCTGACAAACCCTAGATCAGCCAGCTCTGGAACCAGGACAAACACCTCAAATCGGTAAGATCTAATCTTTTGCTATTTTCATTTGAGGTTCTCATTTCAAAGTGATCTATCACATCAGTTTGATGATAAGCTTGGTGAAGTTTACAACTTCCAAGCATGGAATTATATGATCTCTCTAAAGAAAATGAATTGAACACCTACATGAGTAGAGAGGTTCCAGTTCAAGAGGGAGATGAGGCTCAAAGCCTTACATAAGAAGAACTTGGTCAAGGCAAAGAAGATCATTGCTGATTCAATCATGGATCAACTTGTACCACAAGTGTCTTACCTAAAGACACCAAAGATGTTTGATTCCTTGACCAAGCTATTTGAAGGGAAGAACAAAAATCAGAATATGACCTTAAGAAACCAGTTGAAGAATGTGAAGATCCAGAATGCAGAGACCATACAGTCATACTTTACGAGGGTCTCTCAAATCAAAGAACAACTTGTAACAGTAGAAGAAGAAGTGGATAATGCAGAAGTGGTCATAGCCACCTTGAATGGCCTCCCAGGATAATGGGATTCATTCATGCGAGAAATGTGTGCTAGAAGGAAGTGATTACCTTTAGTAGACTCTGGGAAGAAGAAGAAGCTCGACTCATAATAAGAGAAGAGAAGATGGGAGAAACTGAAGATCAAGCTCTCACCATCCAAAGAAGATCCCTCAAACAATGATGAATATGAAGGACTCAACTCTTGAAGAAACTCTTATTCATCGTAGCATTTAGATAATAAATGATGAATGAGGAAGATGATGAAGCTGAAGGCTCAAGAACGAGTCTACCCACGAAACAAATAAAGATAAGTATTCAATTGTCATTTCATGATATTGTTTTATTATGCATTTGTTTATATTCAGTTAATATATCATGCATGATAGAATTTTTGCATTAATGACAATATACCACCAGTATACTACTAATATGCATGTGATAGGTAAGTGGCTCATGGTGCTATACAAATCTCCATTATTTCTTATCTAGAATGAAACCTCTTTGCTGACATATTGGATTAGTGCACAATCTCAATGTTGTCTTGGTAGAGATGGAAGGCATCTAGAAAGTTTCAGTGAGATATGGATGAATGTTGTATTGGCTAAAGTAGTTGCATGATCATATATTTATGCATAAGAATTTGCTAGTATGAATATTCCTTATGAAATGTTTCTAACCATACAAATGCATTTGATTTGTAGGAAAGATCGCATACATAATCTCCTACAAGAAAAGAAGGATGAGACTTGTTCCGAAGAACAAGTGATGACAGTTCAAGATAAAGCATGATATGACATTCAACAACATCATTGATGCAGAACCTTCCAGCTATGAAGAAGTAACCAAGAAGAAAGGGAAGACCAGTTCAAGAAGAATGATGTCTAGGATGCAGTATCGATACATGAAGGGAATTTCATAGTTCCATCATGCAGTAGATGGAAACATCATGGGATACAATGAAAGATTCACAACATAAGGCTTCTCATGAAAAGAAGGCATAGACTACGAAGAGACATTTATAGCCATTGGAAGTTGAAACACATACATGATGAGCTTGATGAAGATATTAACCTTTTCTACAAGGTTGAAGATGAAATTCTATACACTAGATGATACATAGAATATTAGTAGCATAGGAAGGTACTTGTCACTCTGGTACAAAATGTTTCAGTGCATAGAGTATGAAAGACAGAGGGAGTATGATGCTCTGGTTCAGAGGGAGTGACTATAGAATATCTTGAGATTTGACATGGTAGGACAGGATGGACAGATTACTGATGACTCTAGGATTTAATGAGAGTAAAAAGGATTCCAACCTTTGCTTCAAGGTTGAAGGCGAAAGACCAGTGATGCTTCAGTTATATATCGATGACTTGTTCCTGACAGAAAAGAGGAACTCATTAAATTTGCAAGAAGAAGACTTGCTGTTGAGTTCAAGATAAAACACTTGGGGATGATGCACTATGCATGGAGGTATGGACAGGGGAAGTATGCAGTAGAGATCCTAAAGAGGTTTAGGATGATGGACTACAAGGCCTTGACCACACCTATGGCATCAAACCTGAAGCTATTGAGTGTTGCTTCACCAGAGATAGTTAATGCTACGATGTATCATCAGATGATTGGTTCCTTGATGTACCTGACGAATATGAGACCAGATATTTGCTTTGCTGTGAACACATTGAGACATGGTCACCTGATGGCTGCAAAGCATGTTGTGAGGTACCTGAAGGGTACAGTTGAGTATGGGCTTAAGTATGAGGTGAATCAGAAGATTAACCTGGAGGGTTATGTGGATTCACATTGGGCAAGCAGTGCCATTGATAGGAAGAGCACTTCGAGGTGCTACTTTAGTATGGGATCAAGTGTGATCTCTTGGTTTGGCAGGATGGAGTCTTGAATGGCAATGAGTACAACTGACGCAAAAGACGTTGACACTTGCTATTTGGGAGAGAGAAGCAGTGAAGCTCCAGTATGTGGTCCAGATCGAGATCTCTCGAAAGAGGGAGTTCTAGCATAGTCAGTGAGACAGGTTTTTTGAGCATAAATCCTAGCGAAGCTCATAGGTTGCTCAAATGTAAATAGACCTGTAGGTTGTCCTCGGATTTAATCAGTCTTGGTGAAGCTCATAGGTCATCCTTGGATGTAATCAACCCTGATGTGATTCTATGCTAGAAATGGACAAAGTGATGTTTGAGTACTTCAGGAAGAAGCTTGGTGTTCTCCATATCAAGATTTCCCCCAAGGGGAAGTGATGAGTCCGTGAGCCATTCTGACATGGTGAGAGGATTGGTTCATTCCATGGTCAGATGTAAGGGTTGAGCCATTCTGTCATGGTGAGAGGATTGGTTCCTTCCATGTTAGATATGAGTGCTGGCCATTTTGATGTGACTGTAGGATTGGTTCCTACATGATCAGATATAAGGGCTATTTCCATTCTTTGAATGGAGGTACCTGGTCAGTTACCAGGAAAAATCAGTCTAGGACTGAGGGCCATTCTGATATGACTGTGAGATGTGTTCTCACATGATCAGATATGAGTGCATGGCCATTATGATGTGATTGAGGGATGTGTTCCCACTTGATCAGATATAAGGGTTGTTGCCATTCTGTCATGGTGAGAGGATCGGTTTCCTTCTATGTCAGATGTGAGTGTTGGCCATTCTAACTTAGGGTCAGATATAAGGGCTACTGCCATTCTTTGAATGGAGGCACTTGGTCAGTTACCAGAAACCCTTAGTCTAGGACTGAGTGCCTTTCTGACGAGTCAAGGTCATCTGTAAGTGTTGTTCCTTTCCACAGATGATAGTAGTTGTGTACTATCATGCTGGTGGATGTGAGTGTTGTTCCTTTCTGACCAGTCAAGGTCAGATGTGAGTGTTGTGCCTTTCTGACGAGTCAAGGTCAGATGTGAGTGCTGTGCCTTTTTGACGAGTCAAGGTCAGATGTGAGTGCTGAGCCTTTTCACAGATGATAGTAGTTGAGTACTGTCATGCTAGTGAATATAAGGGCTGTGCCTTTCTGACATGATGTTGGATGTGTTCCTCTCATGGTTAGATGTGAGTGCTGGCCATTCTGACTTAGGGTCAAATATACGGGCTACCGAAGACCTACAAGGAGGTAGGACTACAACCAGCATGAAAAAGGGCTAGCTCTGTAGAACTTCCTATGATGAGAAGAATCATGAGACAGCACATATGATGATGACCCAGTGATGATCCAGATCGAGTGATGATCCAGATCGAGTGATGATCTAGATCTAGTGATAATGATGCAGCAGTGATGATCCAGATCGAGTGATGATGATCCAGCAGAGATGATCCAGATCCAGTGATGATCCAGATCCAGTGATGATGATCCAGATCGAGTAATGATCTAGATCCAAATGAAGATGAATTGAAGATGAAATATGACCTGAAGATGTAAATGACTTGAAGATGATGAGGCCCCGATGATGTTCCAGATGATATAGAGAAGAATACTTGTGCTAATAAATTGTGTCGAGAGAATACCTTCCTAGTTAAGAGGGAGTGTTGATGAAATTGTAACTTCAGAATGTATTCACTTGTATATATTATGTATTGTACCCCGATGTTTATTATGGGAAGTGTTTATAATGTAATTGAGTCATTTCGTGCCTCGACGTTTTGATTGGGAGTTTCTATAATGTGAACAAGTCATGTCAAGTCATTGTGGGTAACCCTCCTATTGGTCAAGGGTTAAAGTCCCCGTAGTTGTGGGGCCCTAGGGTTATTAGACTATCTTAGAGAAATCGACCCTAGGTGAGTCATTGTAAGTCAGGGAAATAGTCCCCACCGTTGTATTAAGGATAACCCTCTTTGTTGGTTGGAGGAGGAAAATTCCCCACAATTTGTGGGGCACTAGGGTTATTAGACACTCCTAGAGATGTCATCTCTAGTAAGTAATTGTTAAGTGAGGACAACATGTTGGAGTGGGTTTCAAGTGAACGAAAGAATATAAATAGAGAGTGAGCCTCTCTATTTATCACACACACACTCACTCATTGGGGCGCATGAGTGAGAGAGAAGTTGTTGGGATAAGAGAGAGACTACTGCTATCGGGAGATCATCTTTATGTTTTTAGGTTTTACTTTTTGGTGCTGATTCTATCTCTGAGGAAGTTGCGGGGTTTTCTCCTTTATGGTTTCCCCGAGGAAAAATTATTTGTGTCTCTTGTATATTGTGTTTATTGTTGTTCATGTTATTCTCTTAGTTAAAGATCCTAAGATCATAATGCTTGCTTGAATGATAAAAATCTATCAAATAGAATCCCAACTTGATGGGGAAATTTCACCGCATCAAGGGGCATTCAACGATGACACTAATCCAATAATCCTTGACATGAAATAAAAGAGGAACTACCATGACTAGACAAAGGGTCTTGAATCCAACTACACCAACACTTTTATGTCATGAACCCTCACTTTTTGTATTTATAATGAAAACATATCTCTCCTCTCTAGTGTATCTAGTATGTGTTAGATTTTTTATCATTCAAGCTAGCATTATCTTAGGATCTTTAACTGAGAGAATAAAAAGCACAACAATCAAACATAAGAGACAATGAACACAAAGTTTTTGCTCGGGGAAATCATAAAGGAGAAAATCCTACAACTTCCTCAGAGATAGAATCAGAACCAAAAGCAAAACCCAAAAACAGTAAGATGATCTCCCGATAGTAGTAGTCTCTCTCTCTCTCTTGTCCTAGCAACTTCTTCTCTCTTAGTTATGCGCTACAACTGAGTGTGAGTGAATGTGTGATAAAAGAGAGGCTCACTCTCTATTTATACTAATTTCTGATTTAATAATAACTCACTAGGGACGAATTCTCTAGGAGAGTCTAATAACCCTAGGGCCCCATAACTGCGAGGAATTTAACCCTTAATCAATAGGAGGGTTACCCATAATGACTTTACATGACTTGTTTACATTATTGAATCTCCCAATAGGAACATTGGGGCATGAAATGACTCAAATACATTACAGACACTTCCCGGAATAAACATCGGGGTACAATACATACGATATACAAGTGAAAACATTTCGAAGTTACAAATACATCAACACTCCCTCTTAACTAGGAAGGTATTCTCTCGACACAATTTATCAGCACAAGTCTTCTTCTCTGATCATCTACATTATCTTCATCTTCAATTCATATTCATCAGTGGATCTAGATCATCACTTGATCTAGATCATTACTGGATCTCGATCATCATTGGATCTGGATCATCACTAGATCATCACTGCTGGATCATAACGGGTGCTATATCTTGATTCTTCTCATCACAAGAATTTCTAGAGAGCTATCCTTTTCTCATGATGATTGTAGGCCTAGCCTCCAAGTAGGTCTTCATCTTCTTCAGCACTTATATATGACCTAGTTAGAAAGGCCCTCCTAGCACTTACATATGACCATCAGATGAACACATCGACCATGTCAGAAAGGCACACCCAGCACTCACATCTGACCATGGCATGAACACATCAACCATGTCAGAAAGGCCCAACACTCACATATGACCATGAGATGAACACACCAACCATGTCAGAAAGGCCCAACACTTATATCTTACCATGGGATGAACACATCAACCATGTAAGAAGGGCTCAACACTTATATCTTACCATGGGATGAACAAATCAACCATGTAAGAAGGGCTCAGCACTTATACCTTACCATGGGATGAAAACATCAACCATGTCATAAGGGCTTTGCACTTATATTTGATCATGTGGAATGAATACATCCCGCAATCACATTAGAATGGATCTCAGTCCCAGACTAAAATTTGTCATAACTGACCAGGTGCCTTCATTCTCCCAGAGAATGGCCTCTCAGCACTTAAGCTGAGCTTCATTCCCAGACTAAAACTCCTGGTAATTGACCAGGTGCCTCCATTCTCACAGAGAATGGCCTCTTAGCACTTAAGCCGAGCTTCAGTCCCAGACTGAAACTCCTGGTAACTGACCAGGTGCCTCCATTCTCCCAGAGAATGGCCTCTCAGCACTTAAGCTGAGCTTCAGTCCCAGACTGAAATTCCTAGTAACTGACCAGGTGCCTCCATTCTCCCAGAGAATGGTCTTCGGCACTTATATCTGATCATGTGGGAACACATCCCACAGTCACCTCAGAATGGCTCAAAACTTACATCTGACCATGGAAGGAACCAATCCTCTCACCATGTAAGAATGGCTCACGGACTCATCACTTCCCCTTGGAGGGAACCTCGATCTGGAGAACACCAAGCTTCTCCCTGAAGTACTCCAACTTCACTCTGGCCAATGGCTTAGTCAACACATCAGCTATTTGTTCATCCGTCGCAAAATATTGGAGCTTCACTGCTCCTCTCTGCACCATATCCTTGATATAGTAATATTTGATCTCGATATGCTTTGACTTGTCATGGAACACCGGGTTCTCAGAAAAATTCACACAAATCTAGTTGTCGCAATATATACAAGTAGCATCCAACTGGAGATCAAATAAATCAGACAGTAGCTTCCTCAGCCATACTTCCTCACAACTAGCTAAACAAGCTGCGACATACTCTGGTTCATTTGTACTCAGTGCCATGCAAGACTGTTTCCTTCTAAACCAAGAGATCACACCTGATCCCATAATGAAGCAGCACCCTGAAGTGCTCTTTCTATCGATGGCACTGCCTGCCCAATTTGAATCAACATAACCTTCCAGGTTAATATTCTGATCAGCCTTATACTTGAGTCCATAATCAACTATACCCTTTAGGTACCTCAGAATATGATTTGCAGTAATCAAGTGAACATGTCTCGGATCTGTCAAGAACTGGCTCAAGGTGTTCACAGCAAAGCAAATATCTAGTCTCGTATTCATCAAGTACATCAAGGACCCAATCATCTGATGATACATCATGGCATCAACCGAATCAGATGAAGCATCACTCAATAGCTTTAGGTTTGATTCCATAGGTCTGGTCATGTCCTTGCAGTCCATCATCCTGAATCTCTTCAGGATCTCTACTGCTTCCCTTGTTCGAGGGAGATTCCATCCACATTATGCCACACCTCCATGCCTAGAAAATAGTGCATCATACCCAAGTATTTCATTTCAAACTTAGCAACAAGCTTCCTCTTCATATCAGCAATAAACCCATCCATACCTATTACAAAATGATCATTTACATACAGTAGGAGTATCACTAGGTTACCATATTCAACCTTGTAGTAAAGGTTGGAATCTGCTTTACTTTTGGTAAATCCCAAACTGGATAGAAATCTATCAATTTTTATGTACCATATCCTGGGTGCCTGTTTCAAACCGTACAGGGATTTCTTCAATTTACACACATGAGTCTCCCTATCATGTGTCTCAAAACCAAGTGGCTGCTCCACATACACTTCCTCTTCCACTACAGCATTCAAGAAAGTAGTCTTGACATCCATCTGGTGTATCTTCCATTTCATCACTGCAGCAAGAGCAAGTACTGATCTGATGGAAGTGTATCTAGCTACAGGTGCAAAAGTTTCTTCATAACCTATTCCTTCTTTCTAGGAGAATCCACGAGCCACAAATATTGCTTTATATTTCTCTATGCTGCCATCTGCTGCATGCTTGATATTGTAGATCAATTTGGAAGTTACAATAGACTTCCCTTATAGTCTTGGTGTTGATGTATTTGTAACTTCGGAATGTATTCACTTGTATATCTTATGTCTTGTACCCCGATGTTTATTACGGAAAGTGTCTATAATGTATTTGAGTCATGCATTCCTTGATGTTCCTATCGGGAGGTTCTATAATGTAAACAAGTCATGTCAAGTCATTGTGGGTAACCCTCCTATTGTTCAAGGGTTAAACACCACGCAGTTCTGGGGGACTAGGGTTATTAGACTCTCCTAGAGAATTCAGCCCTAGTGAGTCATTGTCAAGTTAGGAATTAGTATAAATAGAGAGTGAGCCTCTCTATTTATCACACACTCACTCACACTCAGTTGTAGAACATAGCTGAGGAAGAAGAAGTTGATGGGGCTAGAAAGAAAGAGGCTACTACTGTCGGGATATCATCTTATTGTTTTTGGGGATTTGCTATTTGGTGCTGATTCTATCTCTGAGGAAGTTACGGGGTTTTCTCCTTTATGGTTTCCCCGAGGAAAATATTTGTGTTCATTGTCTTATGTGTTTGATTGTTGTGCTTGTTATTCTCTTAGTTAAGATCCTAAGTTAATCCTAGCTTAAATGATAAAATATAACATGGTATCAGAGCTAACCTAAGAAGAAGACACTGTGCAGCTGCGGGAATTAGGGCTTCCTACTTTTTGGATATCTCTCCATATATTTTCAGCAAAATAAGGTTGGACTGACTCTCCTCCCCAAGGAGCATCTTTCTGTCAAAGCAGAATCTAATTCTGAGCATTTTTAGTTTTTGACCTGACACTAGTGCCAGAAATTAGGGATTTCCACATAAGTGGAATTTTTTAGTGAGCCCGAGCCTAAATTTATCTCCTCCTCAAAATCAAAGTTTAGAGATCAATATCAAAGCATTTGGTTGGACAAAACTCTAGGAAAGTCAAACCCTAATCTGCTCCTGAACCAGCACTGCAGAAATTCAACTCCTCCGACATCTTGACCCGGTAAGATCTAAATCTTTTATATTTCCATTTGAGGTTCTCAGTTAAGATGTCTCATCATACCAAGCTTGATGAAAAGCTTGAGGGAGCTGATAACTTCTGAGCCTGGAAGTATAGGATCTCCCTGGTCATGGAAGAAAATGAGTTGGACTCCTACATCAATGAGGAGATTCCAGTTCCAGAGGGAGATGAGGATAAGGCCTTACACAAGAAGAAGTTGGTTATGGCTAAGAGGATTATTGCTGATTCAATCAAGGATCACCTCATACCACATTTGTCCTCCCTAAAGACACCTAAAGCTATGTTTGATGCCCTAACCAAATTGTTTGAAGGAAAGGACATAAACCGGAAGATGACCTTGAGGAACCAATTGAAGAATGTAAAGATCTAGAATGCGGAGACCATACATTCATACTTGACAAGGGTCTCCCAGATCAAAGAACAACTTGAAGAAGTAGATGAAAAAGTGGAGAATGCATATATTGTAATGACCACCTTGAATGGTCTCCCTAGGACATGGGACTCTTTCATTCAAGGGATCTGTGCCAGAAAGAAGTTAGTCAAGTTCAGTAGACTATGAGAAGAATGCTCTCAAGAAGAAGCTCAGATAGCAGCTCGAGAAGAAAAGATGGGAAGTGAAGATCAAGATCTCACAGTACAATCCAAGAAAACCAGATCTAGCCACCACAAAGGTAATTACTCTCATCAAAGGAATAACTTTAGAAATCCTAGAGATAAGTCTAAGTTCATTTGCTATACATGTGATGAAAGAGGACACTTTTCTAGAGATTGTCCTATAAATAAAATTAGCTCTCACAAGAATAAGGGAAACAAGAGAGGACATCATGCTCATGCTGCAGAGGATGATGAACCTTCCACAAAGAGAAACAAACAAGACGGTGATGATTCTTCAAGTGATGAAGAATATGTTCTGATATCTGCTCTCACAGGAACTATCACACATGGTAGCAATGATTGGCTTATAGACAGTGGTGCTTCCAAACATATGACAGGATTCAAGGAATCCTTTGTGAAACTATCTGAACATGAATCACCTCACAAGGTGGAACTTGGAGATGACTACCAGTATCCAATAAAAGGTAGTGGTGAATCCTCATACAAGCTAGACTCTAGATCTATCAAGATGAAAGATGTATTGTTTGTACCTGGACTAAAGAAGAACCTCCTCTCCATATCTGCATTGGATGCAAAAGGAATGAGGGTTGCATTTGTAGATGGCCAAGTCCTCATGTGGCCAAAGGGAAAGTATTTCGATGATGCAGTAGTGATTGGGGAACAAGAAGGAGGACTATACAAATTGAAGGGCCAACCAAAACAAGATTTGGTTCATGACTCGGTAGAACCAAATGAGCTTTGGCATAGAAGGCTTGCACATGTGTATTACAGAGCACTACCACTTGCAAGCAAAGCTGTTGAAGGTCTCCCAGAAATGCTGACAAAACATGAAGGTGTATTCAAAGGATGTGCGAAAGGGAAGAACACAAAGAAGACATTTCCAAGTAGCGAGAGCAAGGCAAAAGGAATCTTGGATATCATCCACTCCGATGTATGCGGTCCAATGTCATCCAGTTCACTAAGCAAGTATGTATACTATGTTTCTTCTAATGATGATTTTTCTAGAAAGGAATGGATATAATTTATGAAGAACAAAGATGAAGTATTCAACAAGTTCAAGGAATTCAAAGCCTTGATCGAGAATCACACAGAAAAGAAGATCAAGACCTTTAGATCAGATAATGGTGGAGAATTCACATCAAATGAATTCAAAGAGCTATGTAAAGACTCACAGATTAAGAGGGAGTTATCCACTCCATATAATCCACAATAGAATGGGATTGCAAAAAGAAAGAATAGAACGATCATGGAAGCAGCAAGGGCCATGCTTCATGATCAAGATCTTCCCATGCGTCTATGGGCAGAAGCTTCCAGAACAGCAGTATATGTACAGAACCATACTCCACACAGAGCACTCAAGAACAAGACACCTAAAGAAGTCTTCTCTGAAAAGAAACCAGAAGTCAACCATCTTAGAATATTCGGCTGTCCTATATACATACACATTCTGAAAGAAAAGAGAACGAAGTTAGATCCTTCACGAAAGAAGGGTATATTTGTGGGATACTTTGAAAGCTCGAAGGCTTATAGAATATAATTCCTAGGATTCAAGAATATTGACATCAGTAGAGATGTAACATTTGATGAATATTTAGCCTACATCAAATCCAGGAAGAGACCGGCTAAATAACCTGAAGAAACAAGAGCACCCAGAATTCATGATACAACCATGAACGAAGAAATTCAAGAAGAGGATTGAGAATTAGAAGAACCTCAAGAACCTGTAGATCCACCTCAGGAGAAGAATCCTCAAAAGAGGAAACCTGCTTGGGTACGTGAAATTATCCAAGGTGCAGAAAGATATGGAGCTTCAGAAGAAACACACAGAGAAAGAAAGAGAACTAGGTCCTACTCCAGTTATGTAGCCCTGCTATGTGACATTATTGATAAACAACCTTCCAACTATGAAGAAGCAGCAGAAAAGAAAGAATGGAAGGATGTTATGATTAAAGAGTATCAATCGTAATGAAGAATGATGTTTGGGATGTTGTCCCAAGACCAAAAGTGAAGTCCATTGTAACTTCCAAATGGATCTACAAGATCAAGCATGCTGTAGATGGCAGCATAGAGAAATATAAATCAAGATTTGTGGCTCGTGGTTTCTCCCAGAAAGAAGGAATAGATTATGAAGAAACTTTTTCACCTGTAGCCAGAAACACTTCCATCATATTAGTACTTGCTCTGGCTGCAGTGATGAAATAGAAGATACACCAGATGGATGTCAAGATTTCCTTCTTGATTGGTGTAGTAGAAGAGGAGGTGTATGTGGAGCATCCACTCAGTTTTGAGACACATGACAAGGAGTCTCATGTGTGTAGCTTGAAGAAATCCATGTATGTTTTGAAATAGGAACCCAGGACATGGTACGGAAGAATTGATGGATTCCTATCCAGTTTGGACTTTACCAAGAGTAAAGCAGATTCCAACCTTTACTACAAGGTTGAAGATGGAAACCCAGTGATATTCCTACTATATGTGGATGACCTATTTGTAACAGGTATGGATGGGTTGATTGCTGATACAAAGAGGAAACTTGCTGCCGAGTTTGAAATGAAAGACTTGGGTATGATGCACTATTTCCTAGGCATGGAGGTGTGGCAGAATGCAAATGGAATCTTCCTTGGACAAGGGAAGTATGCAGTAGAGATTCTGAAGATATATGGGATGATGGACTGCAAGGCCATAACCACACCTATGGAATCGATCCTGAAGCTAGTGAGTGATGCTTCATCAGAAGCGGTTGATGCTACGATGTATCGTTAGATGATTAGGTCCTTGATGTACCTAACGAATTACATGAGACCAGATATTTGCTTTACTATGAACACCTTGAGCCAGTTCCTGATAGATCCGAGACATGTTCACTTGATTGCTACAAAGCATATTCTGAGGTACCTGAAGCATACAGTTGATTATGGGCTCAAGTATGAGGCAAATCAAAATATTAACCTGGAGGGTTATGTTGATTTAGATTGGGCAGGAAGTGCCGTCGATAGGAAGAGTACTTCAGGATGCTGCTTCCATATGGGATCAGGTGTGATCTCTTGGTTTAGTAGGAAGCAGTCATGTGTGGCATTGAGTACAGCTGAAGCAGAATATGGCGCAGCTTGTTCAGCTAGTTGCGAGGTAGTGTGGCTAAGAAAGCTATTGTCTGATTTATTTGATCTCCAGTTGGATGCTACTTATATATATTGTGACAAACAGAGTTGTGTGAAGTTGTTAGAGAACCCAGTGTTCCATGAGATGTCAAAGAATATCAAGATCAAGTAGCACTATATCAAAGATATGGTACAGACAAGAACAGTGAAGCTCCAGTATGTTGCAATGGACGAACAGATAGTTGATGTGTTGATGAAGCCATTGGCCAGAGTGAAGTTTGAGTACTTCAAGGAGAAGCTTGGTGTTCTCCAGATCGAGGTTCCCTCCAAATGGAAATGATGAGACCTAGAGCCATTCTTACATGGTGAGAGGATTAGGCTCCTTCCATGGCCATATGTAAGGGCTAAGCCATTCTATCATGGTGAGAAAATTTGGTTCCTTCCATGTCAGATGTGAGTGCTGAGCCATTCTGATGTGACTGTAGGATTGGTTCCTACATGATTAGATATAAGTGTTGAATGCCATTCTTGGAATGGAGGCACCTGTTCAATTACCAGAAATACTCATTCAGGGACTAAGGGCCATTCTGATATGACTATCAGATGTAGTATTACATGATTAGATGTGAGTGCATGGCCATTTTGATGTGATTGAGGGATGTGTTCCCACTTTATTAGATATAAGGGCTGATGCCATTCTTTGGGAGAATGGAGGCCCTTGGTCAGTTACCAGGAATCCTCATTCTAGGACTGAGAGCCCTTTCGATGTGATGTTTTTGAACATGGTCGAATGTAAGTGCAAAGCCTTTCTTATAAGATGAGGTCGAATGTAAGTGCAGAGGCTTTCTGATAAGAAGAGTTTAAATGTAAGTGCGGATCCTTTCTGACAAGATGAGGTCGGATATAAGTGCTGAGCCATTCTAACACGATGTGTTTACACATGGTCAGATGTGAGTGCTGGGCCTTTCTGACAAGATGAGGTCAGATGTGAGTGTTGGGTGTGCCTTTCTGACAAGATGAGGCCAGAGGTAAGAGTTGGGCGGGCCATTCTGAATTAGGGTCGGATATAAGCGCTGATGAATAACTACATGAAGGGTAGGCCTACAACCAGCATGAAAAAGGGTTGGATCTGTAGAACTTCCTGTGATGAGAAGAATTGAGAGATAGCACCATTCTGAGATAGAACCAATGATGATGATCTAGATCAAGTGATGATCCAGATGTGATGATGATCTAGATCAAGTGATGATCCATATTTGATGATGATACAGTGATGATGATCTAGCAGTGATGATCCAGCAGTCGTGATGATCCAAATCCCATGATGAAGAAGACTTGAAGAAAAAGATGACTTAGAAGAAGACTTGAAGATGAAGTCGACTTGAAGATGAAGAAGACTTGAAGACGATGATGACTTGAAGATGAAGAAGACTTGAAGATGAATACAACTTGAATATGAAGATGACAAGATGATCCAGTCGATATAGAGAGGAAGACTAGTGTTGAAAATTGTGTCGAAAGAATACCTTCCTAGTTAAGAGGGGGTGTGGATGTATTTGAAACTTAGGAATGTATTCACTTGTATATCTTATGTCTTATACCCCGATGTTTATCCTGGGAAGTTTCTATAATGTATTTGAGTCATGTCATGCCCCGATGTTCCTATCGAGAGGTTCTATAATGTAAACAAGTCATGTCAAGTCATTGTGGGTAACCCTCCTATTGTTCAAGGGTTAAAGTCCCCGCAGTTTCGGGGCACTAGGGTTATTAGACTCTCCTAGAGAATTCAGCCCTGGTGAGTCATTGTCAAGTCGCGAATTAATATAAATAGAGAGTGAGCCTCTCTATTTATCACACACTCACTCACACTCAGTTGTAGCGCATAGCTGAGGAAGAAGAAGTTGCCGGGGATAGAATGAAAGAGGCTACTGTTATTGGGATATCATCTTACTATTTTTGGGGCTTTGCTATTTGGTGTTGATTCTATCTCTAAGGAAGTTGTGGGGTTTTCTCCTTTATGGTTTCCCCGAGGAAAATATTTGTGTTCATTGTCTTATGTGTTTGATTGTTGTGCTTGTTATTCTCTCAGTTAAGATCCTAAGTTAATGTTAGCTTAAATGATAAAATCTAACACTTGCGACAATATCCTATATATCATTCTTCATGATCGATTGATAATCTTCGATCATAGCATCCTTCCATTCTTTCCTTTCTGTCCCTTCTTCATAGTTATAAGGTTCTTTATCGATGAAGTCACATAATAAGGCTACATAACTAGAGCAGGTCCTGGTTCTTTTCTTTTCTCTATGATTTTCTTATGGAGCCCCATATGTTTCTACACCTTGGATAGATTCTTGTACCCAAGAAGGTTTCCTATTGTGAGGATTATTCTCCTGAGTTGGATCTACAGGTTCTTGAGGTTCTTCTATTTCTTGATCTTCTTCTTGAATTTCTTCATTCATGGTTGTGTCTTGAATTCTTGGTACTTTTGTTTCTTCAGGTTCTTCAGCATGTCTCTTACTAGATTTGTTGTAATCTGAGTCTCCATCAAATGTTACGTCCCTGCTGATGTCGATCTTCTTGAATCCTAGGAAGTATATTCTGTAAGCCTTCGAGCTTTCAAAGTATCCCACAAATATACCCTTCCTTCCTGAAGGATCTCACTTTGTCATCTTTTCTTTCAAAATGTGTATGTACATTGGACAGTCGAATGTTCTGAGATGGCTGACTTATGGTTTCTTGCCAGAAAATACTTCTTCAGGTGTCTTGTTCTTTAGTACTCTCTGTGGAGTATGGTTCTGTACATACACCATTGTTCTTGCAGCTTATGCCCATAGAGAATGGGAAGATCTGATCATGAAGCATGGCCCTTGTAGCTTCCATGATTTTTCTATTCTTCCTTTCTGCAACCCCATTCTGTTGTGGATTATATGGAGCGGTTAAGTCCCTCTTAATACCCAAATCTTTGCATAATTCTTTGAATTCATTTGATGTGAATTCTCCGCCATTATCTGATCAAAAGGTCTTGATATTCTTTTCTGTGTGGTTCTCGATCAAGGCTTTGAATTCCTTGAACTTGTTGAATACTTCATCTTTGTTTATTAAGAAGTATATCCATGTCTTCCTAGAAAAATCATCAATAAAAGAAACATAGTATACATACCCACTTAATGAACTGGATGACATTGGACCGCATAAATCGGAGTGGATGATTTCCAAGAGTCATTTTGCCTTGCTCTCGCTACTTGGAAATGTCTTCTTTGTATTCTTTCCTTTCGCACATCCTTTGCAGACACCGTCATGTTTTGTCTGAATTTCTAAAAGTCCTTCAACAACTTTGCTCGCAAGTGGTAGTGCTATGTAGTGCACATGTGCTAGCCTTCTATGCCAAAGTTCATTTCACTCTACTGAGTCATGGACCAAGGCTTGTTCTGGATGTCCCTTTAATTTGTATAGACCTCCTTCTTATTCCCCAATCACTACCGCATCATCAATAGTCTTTCGCTTTGGCCACATGAGAACTTGGCCATCTATAAATGAAACCCTCATGCCTTTTGAATCTAATGCAGATATGGAGAGGAGGTTCTTCTTTAGTCCTAGTACAAACATGGCATCCTTCATCTTCATAGACTTTCCAGAGTCTAGCTTATAGGAGGATTCCCCACTACCTTTTATTGGATACTGGTAGTCATCTCCAAGTTTCACCTTGTGGGGAAATTCATGTTCTCATAGTTTCACAAAGGATTCTTTGAATCTTGTCATATGTTTAGAAGCCCCACTGTCTATTTCCAATCATTGCTTACATGTGTGATGTTTCCCGTGAGAGCGAAAATCAAAACATATTCTTTATCACTTGAAGAATCATCACTTTCTTGCTTGATTCTCTTTGTGGAAGGTTCATCATCTTCTGCAGCATGAGCATGATGTCTTCTCTTGTTTCCTTTCTTCTTGAGAGAGCCATTTTTGTTCTTAGGACAATCTCTAGCATAGTGTCATTTTTCATCACACGTAAAGCATCCAAATTTAGGTAGATTATTGTTGGATCTTCTAGGATGAAAATTCTTACCTTGGTGATGATTTGTTTTGCTCTTCTTGGATTGTACTGTGAGAGCTTGATCTTCACTTCCCATCTTTTCTTCTCGAGATGCTATTCGAGCTTCTTCTTCTGAGCATTCTTCCCATAGTCTCCTGAACTTGAATAGCTTCTTTCTAGCATAGATCCCTTGAATGAAAGAGTCCCATGTCCTAGGGAGACCATTCAAGATGGTCATCACAATTTCTGCATTCTCTACTTCTTCATACATCGCTTCAAGTTGTTCCTTGATCTGAGAGACCCTTGTAAAGTAAGATTGGATGGTTTCTGCATTTTGGATCTTTACATTCTTCAATTAGTTTCTTAGAGTCATCTTTCGGTTTATGTTCTTTCCTTCAAATAGTTTGGTCAGGGCATCAAACATAGCTTTAGGTGTCTTTAGGGAGGACACCTATGGTATGAGGTGATCCTTGATTGAATCAGCAAGAATTGTCTTAGCCATGACCAATTTCTTCTTGTGTAAGGCCTTAGCCTCATCTCCCTCTGGAACTGGAACCTCATCATTGATGTAAGATTCCAACTCATTTTCTTTTGGGACTAGGGAGATCCTATACTTCCAGGCTCGAAAGTCATCAGCTCCCTCAAGCTTTTCATCAAGCTTGGTATGATGAGACATCTTAACAGATAACCTCAAATGGAAATGCAAAATATTTAGATCTTACCAGGTCAATATGTCGGAACTGGATCTGGAGCTGAATTTTCGGAGAGCTGGTTCAAGAGCAGATTAGGGTTTGACTTTCTCGCAGTTCTGCCCAACCAAAAACTTTGATCTTGATCTCTAAACTTCAATTTTGAGGAGGAGATCAATCCAGTCCTGGTCTCACTCAAAAATTCCACTTCTGTGGATGGCCCTAATTTCTGGCAATAGTGTTGAGTCAAAAACTGAAAATGCTCAGAATCAGATTATGCTTCGACAAAAAGATGCGCCTTGGATAGGAGAGTCAACCCAACCTTCTTTTGCTGAAAATCTATGGAGAGAGATCCAAAAAGTAGGAATCCCTAGTTTCCACAGCTGCAGAGTGTCTTCTTCTCAGGTTAGCTCTGATACGATGTTAGATTTTTTATCATTCAAGCTAGCATTATCTTAGGATCTTTAACTGAGAGAATAACAAGCACATCAATCAAACATAAGAGACAATGAACACAAAGTTTTTCCTCAGGGAAACCATAAAGGAGAAAACCCCGCAACCTCCTCAAAGATAGAATCAACACCAAAAGCAAAACCCCAAAATAGTAAGATGATCTTCTGACAGCAGTAGTCTCTCACTCTCTTGTCCCGACAACTTCTTCTCTCTCATTTATGCGCTACAACTGAGTGTGAGTGAATGTGTGATAATTAGAGAGGCTCACTCTCTATTTATACTAATTCTTGACTTGACAATAACTCACTGGAGATGACTTCTCTAGGAGATTCTAATAACCCTAGGGCCCCACAACTACGGGGACTTTAACCCTTAATCAACAGGAGGGTTACTCACAATGACTGTACATGACTTGTTTACATTATTGAATCTCGTGATAGGAACATTAGGGCATAGTGTTACTCAAATACATTACATACACTTCTCGAAATAAACATCGAGGTACAATACATAAGATATACAAGTGAATACATTCCGAAGTTACAAATACATCAACAGTATGGCACAATGCAGAGTATCTTGAGGGTAACAGAACCCATCTACTGCACTCTACTCCTTTTACCACAAACTCATCAAGTATTTAAATATCATTCTCTTACATTCCACATGTTATAATTTATCATGTAATTACGCAACCATGTTTCTCCAACTCAATATATTCTCTCTACCCTCTTGAATGTTGTGCTCGTATTACAAAAAAATCCAATTAATTTCATTTTATCCCTTTAACTCATACTTTGAAAGTATACTTCTAATGGTTTTCCAGTATTTTAAATAAAAAATATCATTCATATATCTATGTTATTCTATGAATGATTACTGTATACAAGTAAAATGCGATTTTCATCTCCCTATAATTATTAACAATCTTACAAACATTTCTACAATATCTCTATCTTTGACCTTATATTCTTCCTCTTCTTCTATTTTTAATAGCATTATATCCCCTCTTAATTAAATTTACTCTTAAACAAAAATTATTGATTTCTTCTCTAAGCCACCTTCATGCTAAGTTATCTCTCTTCGTCCTACAAGCTTTCTCTAATACCAAATGGCATAGTTAATGGTTTGTTGTGTCTAATCCACTACCTTTCAAAATTAATCTTGAAGTTACCTACAATATTAGGCTAGAATTGAAAAGTCCCAAGACTACAAAAAACAAACATAGTTGATGTTGTTTCCAATTTAGATGGCCTTTAAAAGTATATTAACAAACATAATAGAATATAGACGAAGTTTTCATCTTTATAAAACTAAGAGGGTTGGTGATGAAAATTGCGTTATCATAGAATGTCCTCTATACAAACACATTAAAGTGCAATTTCAGAATATTTTTTACAATAATGACATTTCTAACATTTTAACTAATCAGAACTATGGTGATGTAGGAATGCTTCTTATAAGGATCTTCGAGCATATAAATAAAATTGTAAAGAAAACCAAGTAATTCCTTACATCTTTAATTTTCAATAAACCAAAGTTGGTCTTAGTGTACATAAATAACCATTGTCACCATCATCATCGTTAATAGATATAACTAACAATATAATAAATAAATAAAAATATATTAAGAATAGAAAATGCTATTATAACACATATTTTAAATAAAAAATAAAAACTCACCAAAATTTTTGTAATGGCATTGATTCAATGTTGTGACTTTCTTCCATTGTCAATATAAATCTATTCATTTTGAAATATTTATCAATAATAAATTAGGTATATTTACAAATATAAAATCAATTCCAACGTACTTGGATCTAGTTTAAAATATTGATATAAAAAAAACCAATTACAAATACTTATAAATAATTAGAATCAATATAAAAACATTTAATCACATGCACACCATTAAAAAACCAAATAACATTTCGTAATAACAATGACCTACTCATTCTCAATATTCAATACTGACCAGAATACATACATATAGGTTTTGAATATAACTCCTTCTTTTTATTCCTACTTGGCTCTCTCATTTCTCTTTCTTCAAAAAGTCTCTTATTAGTCCCTGCCTCGTACTAAGGGTTCTTGTCATTGGCATGCCGTAAATCATTTTTTTTATGTTACATGTAAACTAAGTTTTAAAGGAGAACATATTTTTGCACCATTGAGATACTTGCAACACTTTTTTTCAACCAATCGAAAACTTGGAATCCTTATTTGTCCTTATTTTTTTTTTCATTTTTTTTCATAGAAAAATATCTTATATATAATATAAAAAGGTATTAACAGTGTATTTACAAAATGATTACTTGTCTCCCTCTGTCACAATACAGAATTATCTATATCATCCTATCAATTACTACTGTCACCCATATACTAAGTTCCCCTATTGTTCTAAATATAACCCCACAAGTATCTATCCAAGAGTATTATGTAATTGTCCTTTACATAATCCACCCCAGATAAATTAGCCCACAATGGATCATAAGATGTATCAATCTTATGCATCCATACAGATAATCAACTATACTAATACGAGCCAAAAAAAGAAAATGTAGATGGGTCCATCCCATCCCCCCGGGCCACCAAAAAATGTAGATGGATAATCAACTAATTGTCCATCCTTATATTGAGATAATTGTTTCAACTTCAAATTAAACTAAGTAAACTTAGTTGTAACAAAGAATTGATATAGGGTACCAAATAATCTAGATATTAAGATGTGATAATGTTATCTTCCAAATAGCAAGTGTATGACTAGAATTTATAAGTGTGTGATAAGTGTTATCTCGCAAATAGTTTATGTTCCCTAGCAAGTGTATGACTAGAATTTGTGCGAGTGGGAATTAAGATTAGAATGAGACAATGTCTAGTGGTGTCATTGTATCTTGTGCATGTTGTACATGTGTTCACCACATGGAGGCATCCTCTACTTTTCTTATTCGTATTTCCCTACCATTAAACTTGCAAGATATGGATCTTCATAAATTTAACTTGCAATTTGGTATTCATTCAACTTGGATGTCATATGCAATATATCCTCTGATAAGATCTGGAGTCTAATCTATCTAGATTCTACTTTCCTTTAGTACCACCAATTATTATTAGAAGCTTCCTAGCTAGCAATAGATTATGCAACATGAGTAGTGGTTTATGCAGATGTTGACTGACCTACCCTCCTTGTTCTTCCCTTCTCCTATCCATTTTAAATAGAGGCCACAAGTAGTGGAGACATTGGCGACATAGGCATGGGTAACAAAAGAAAAGGTAGCAAGGACAAATGATCACCAATTTTACAACCATATTGCTTAGTGATGCACTACATACATTTTATTTTGAGAGCTTGTAGCATACTTTCCAGTTTTAGAGTTGACATACCTTAGTGGTCATTGAGATCTAAACCACCCAAATATGAGTAATAATATGTTCATGTTTCAATTCATTTCAAGATCCAGATCGAGATGAAGTAACAATAAGAGTAAAGGTAGAACCACCAATTTTGGTACTAACTTGGATGTCATCCACTATAGCTCCTTAAACTTTTTCACTGTAAGGAAAATGAATTTTTTTTGCAGATAGTTTCATTGGTGGAAAGATGGTATCTATTCATCTTGGTTTCCAACCTCTATAGCTCCTTTGAATTCTTTTAGTGTAAGGAAAATGTATTTGTAAGGAAAGTGAATTTACAATTAGACAATTTCATTGCTGGCAAGATGGTATCCAATCATGTTGGTTGTTATCCTTTATAGGTCCTCTGACCTTTTTTACTATAAGGAAGTATATTTATGATCATAGACAGTTTCTATGCATGTACTAATTCTATAGTCGGAAAAAAAAAATAACATTCAATTTTTTTAGCTTGATGAAAACAAAGAAAAGATTCAAGGTTATGGTATTTTATGTTAATTTGATTTCTTTTAAACATTTTAAACCGTGGATGGGACTCAAATAGTTGTAGGAAAGTTTTTCAATATTTTGTAGGAATTAATAGTTAGTTCAACAACTTTGTGAATGTAATTTCTAGAATTTGCAAATGAATATAATTGTTGGTTATTCATGCTTAAATCCATGATCCTAGGAAAGAATTAGTTTCTTGTACCTGGTTACCACAACATGTAAACAAATGCACATAATCAGTTTTTTGTTAGAGTGTCTCTTTGTAAATTTGAAGAAACTATGCTAGATTCACATTTCCACTATCTATCCATGTAATGACCATAAATTTCAAAATAATAATTAAAAAAAAGGAAAAAGAGAGTTTCTCAAAGCTATTTCTTGGCATTTGAAAACAAAGAACCAGTAGCATTCCCTTTGGCATTGACTGATCTTTTTCCTCAAGAAATAGCTTGGCATGGGTTTACCATATTTTGACATTTATAGCCAAAACCAACAATATAGGAAATAAATTCATTGAGCTCTAGATGGTTTTGGGAAAATTCTAACAACATTAGAAAAATAGCATACAAAATCTAATGTAGAATAGGAGTTGGTGGAGTACAAGTAATCATGAATGAAGTGGATATCCACTAGTGTATCGACTATATAAAAAATTTCCAATAGAAACGTTATGAGGAAACTTAACTTTGAGAAGTGGGAAAGGATGGTTATAGAAGCATTACAAAATCCCTATCTCATAGATGTCAAAGAGAAGAATTACAAATGCATGTTGCAAAAATTTCTACCATTAACTTTTTATAGAGTAGCTTTCTTCATTTCAAAAACAAAGAACAAAAAAATTCAATGTAAGAGACTTATGCAAAGTAAATCACCTCCAACCTCTATTTGTTCTAAGTACATTCATAGGCTGATTGCTCTACTTCGTTTATGATTTCATCAGAATTTATCTATTTTTTAGGACTAAGAAGGTTCTTCCCCTTTCCTGCGTCCACATATGGGCCTATTTTTCTGGTGACTAGAGTAGGTTTTTCCAATTTTCCTTCATAATGCAATTCTTTCTTTCATCTTTATTTTGGGTTCTCTTTGAAAAATAACAAGGCACAATTTTGAAATTTTCCTGGATTCTTTATAACTTACATAAAAAATTATGTCTACATTTCTAGGGTATGAAAGTTAAAACACACTACAAACACTCAAAATTGCATGTAATGTGTTTGGCTTGCAAATAAATAAGTGTACAATGTATGTACATGAATGGTTTGATTAACAACCTATTCTTTGTGAGAGCAAAGTAGCACATGGAAATGCCAAAATTCTTTTTTATTTTTCTCGCAACACAAAGCTATAGATGGAAATAAGTTATATTTACTTTAAATATAGCCTAAACTACTGTATGTGTGGCCACATTCATATAAAGAATTTAGTACGTACATTAAATTTGATAACTAAATTATTACTTACTATATGTTGATTTCGCAGGTCCAACAATATTTACAAAAATCAAAGCATACCAATAGTCCTTATAAAACTTTACTATGGTGTTGTTGGAGTTTACAAAGCTAAAATTATGGGCATTTTGGTGTACTATTTGGTGTTTCCTTTTGACTTTTCCTTCTCAAATTAAGAACATGGATTTATTGATGTGAAATTTGAGTTAATTTGAGTTCGATGCCACGTAATCTAAAGTTGGCATGAGTCAATCATCATATCACATTTATTTAACTAAAACACATTTTTATGATTAGGATTACCATGCATCATCAAAATTCTCAAGGTAAGGACTTAATGCCTTGCAAATCCACTTGTTTATTATGTAGAAACTACAATATAACTAGTTAATCTATTTTTCTTTTTGTGTTCTTCATTGTCCACATCAAGGTGTTCTTTCACACTTTAATTTCATCCTTTAACTCTTTACATCCAATCCATGTTGGTCATTAAACTTCCTTTTCCTACTAGTTATTATCCTTTCACTTACTTGGGCACATTATTAATCCCTACCTTCAGTTGCAGGGACTCTAGTAAACATAGTGCAACCTTTTGTATTAATATTCACACAAACCTATGCATATATCATTCCTTTAACCTAAAGTTTTGATGACTATTTCAAGAAAAACTTTTAATGGGACAATCACATACTTGGAGGTCTTATTTTGCCTCTTTTTGAGGCGCGTAGGCATATTTTCAAAAACACTTTCAAGTATGTGTTTAGTCCATGCTTTTGTTATTTTATTTCAAGTGCAACTCCGACTCGATTAATTCTATGGATGGACTAGGATTAAATTGAAACATTTTAAGTTTATTTTTTTAATGTTTGTGGCTTGGTGCCACTGCGTCACCACCTATATGGATTTATAAGATATTTATCCTTATTCTTCATTGTAGAAATATACTTTCATCGTGGAAACATGAATCAAGATCATGAACGCATGGAAATCTTAGGACCGATTTTATTTTCCACTGTTTAACCCTAAGGTAGATACAACACAGTACCACAAACTCAATCACAATGCTACCTTATTCATTCATACTTCTCTTACCAAAGAGTGGAAGTAATAATTATAGTACGTAGTATGCAGAGCATTTAACTCACTTTGTACTAAAATATTAAGAGAAAGTGAAAATGTTCTTACCTAGGGCTTAACCGATGAGTCTCATCTATGCGACCTTTTCCTTTAATGGTATTAAATCACCTATTCCTATAGAATCATTTTACGTATATGAATCACATGTTTAAACAATTGTTCTAAAGTCAGCAATGCCATAGCTAGTCAAATAAGTAGCTAATCTCACTTACCCATATCAAGCAGTCACACTCTTTTACTAAGTTGGATCTAGACAAGTTCTAAAACAATAAATAGAATGGAAATTTATCAAAATATGTGATAAAAAATAATTTCTTGCAATGTTATTGAGGCCATATGAAAGATTTTGTTTTGATTAATGATAATTAAGAAGCTTAAAGTAGCAAGGTGCTCTAAATTCTAGCTAATTCTAAGGAGAAACCCTACAACAATCTAACCTATAGAGACATGACTTACATGTGACTCATATGAAGAGCCCCGCATACTTCCAGTATGCACTCTAATACAACTCTTATGCATTATTGATTTGATTCCATCACTCAATTTCTTCTGGAGTAGGTATTCCATTCCAAATTTTGAGCATGAAGCACCTATAACGTCTTATGTAGTTGGGAAATCTTCTATGTGGTAGAGGTAGGTGGAGTAGCCTCTATGGATACTTGAGGGACAACCACATACAATTATTCAACTGCACTAGTTGAGGACGGTTCTTTTCAATATGAGCATCTCTTTGTAGTGTATTAAATTCTAATCATTTATGAATATTGCTAATTACTTAGTTGTAGAAGTATTTCTACCCAACTTCTCCTACCGATAACATTGTAGAATTATGCATATAATGTTATTTACACATGGGTCAATTAAGATATTTTCAAAACAAGTACAAATAAGGTGTTGTGCACACTGTGAGAGAGGATGTCATGTATAGAATTCTTAGAGACTCGTTTATTTAGATATAGAGAAAGCACTCGAGTCAGCAACATCAAAGCCAATGATACCACCTTTCATTGTTTTCTCAATAAAACATTGAGAAAGGTCATGAGTCTCATGATTGAACTTTACTCAATTGATTTAATTGGTGGAGTTGAACCAATAGCATCACATCAAGCACGAGGTTAAATTGACCCTGCCAAGACACCAGTTCCTTCACCACCATTAGATTGATACCTTACCTTTTACATTGATCCATAAGTAAATGACACAGGTGAATAGGTAGTTTGAGATACGCTAGGAACACTCCCTTATAGTATGAGAACAATAGCTTATGTCAGAATATCAACAACTATCCTGCTATCCATTATCATGGGAACATATGACACTAGATTCCACACATCTCATAATTGTCATGGTTTCAATTCTTCTGTTCATCAGCTCTAAATCAATCATGGCGATGGAAACATAAGGAACTACAATGGATAAAGGTATTACTTTCTTGATTCATTCATGATCGATCATGTGTCCTAGAAAGAAGTTCCAAGTAGTATTTGATCCTAATCTACGTATCTACGTGCATGTACATGTTGTGGCTAGCTCTATGTGAAAAGAAGACTCACAACAAGTTGTCTCCTTGTCCCCTCATCGTATATTATGATCACTTAATTGATGACTTTCAATTATCTTGGAAACAAGAAATGTGACTTTCAATATACTTTTTACTTATTCCTGAATGATATGGTTTGTTTAGTTTGTTGTTGACTCTTTTCTCAAATTACTTTGTAATACAAGGTCATTGATTATCTTTAAGCTCTCCCATACTCAGTATTAACTTATAATTCTAAATTATCTTCTTCTTTTTTTCAATCAAAAAAAGCATGTAACTTGCTATTCAAATATTAGAATCAAAGATACACATATACCATACTTCTTCACCTTTCCTCCAAACTATAACTGTGAATAAACAATTCATCCAAAAAACTATTAATAGTCTAAATATAAAAAGCTTATAACATTTATCATCATCTAGTCCCATCTATCAACATCTAGCTAATCACCCCTTCAAAAAATAAAAAACGGTAGTATTCACCAGTATCAACTAATGCCCCACCCACAAATTTAGAAAAAATTATAATTTCATCCACCTCTCCAATTGATTCCTTTGATAAAGAATTTTCTTCTTCATTAAATATGTGCCTGAAGGAAATGACTTGAAAAAACTGAATAAGTGTCCTTATTTTCCTCATCCAACCATAAAAATGAAAAGATTGCATTGATTTCAAACCATTTTCCCAATCTATGATTTCTTTTGAATCACCCATCACATTGAACTCAACGATTCCTCTTCTCTTTGGAAACCAAAGTGATATCCAAAGAGAAAGTAGTTTTTTCGTAGTGTCCATCCCATTACCAACTCCCATTTTCATTTTAATCCAAATGCTCCTCTTCATTTGTATAAGCATACCACCTCCATCCTGTTGGGCCCCATCAAAAAACCCATATATAATATTTTCAGAAAAAAGATGGATTTTTATAAATCTTTTTTACTTTATAAGAGTCATCCTTCCTCTATTCATATAAATATGAAAGAATCTTAGAAACAATGAAATGCACAAAAGGATTTAGCTCCTAAAATAAACATCTACTTCTTGTCTTCCAAACTTCCCAAAAGACAAATTCTTTATACTTCTTCTTTCTATGAAACCATCTCAACATATTATCCTCAATATTAACTAGTTTCCAATTGAAAAATACAGAGATCATCCTTCCAACCTCATTCCTTAGAGAATTGAAGAAGTATCACTGAGAAAGGAGATGAAATACTGATCCAGTTTCATTCCTTCACATGTTACAAAATCTAGGCCCAACAAAACCCTGAAGTTTTAGATTTCCCATACCAAATTTTTCTCTTTCAAAACCAACCAATAGAAACACTTTATATTTAAGCGAATAAGCCTTCTCCAGAAAAAATGGAACCACCATTTTGGATCATGAGTTACCCTCTTTTCCACTAAAACCGAATATGGCAGCTTAGCCATGTCTTCACCCAATTTTACATTACATTTGAGACAAATTCCCACTTGTGATAAAGATAATGTAAAATTTATCCATGCATCCTCTAACTGTGAAGGAAAATTCAACTTCTCAACAATAAGCCAATAACCTTCAGTGAGATTCTCATTATTCCTTATCTGAGAAAGCACCATGATATTTTTCTTGTGAATATCTAAGATGAGCGGACATGACATAATCCCATTACCCTGTACTCCCACAATCATTGCCAATAAAGATATGAATGCCTCTACCAACCTTCCAGCTCAATTAATTTATGATTAAAGGAAAGGATCTTTAAAAACTTTTCCAAACGTATGATGATCTTTGAGACTTCATAATTGATTCTCTAAAACAATGATGCAAATAATAAGTCCTAATATATTTTGATTTTATAACCTTATTCCATAAACCTAAAACAAAGAGGGTTATCCACAAACTCTTAGCACGAAGAGTCAAATTAAACCAACTTAAATTTGTTAAGCCCCAATTTCCCTTATTCTTCATGAGAGTTATTTTTTCCCACGTAGCAAGGTGATACCTTGAATTTTCCAAGCTACTCGATCACATAAAATTAAAACTCTTTTCTTCTTAACTATGAAATCACATAAATGGGAAATATATATAAATAAAACTAGTACTTTGAGATACTTTGTGGTACTGCATTTGCCAACACCAAACACCCACCAACGGAAATCCATCTATATGAACATCATCTAATCCTTTTTTCAAATTTCTTGAATACCTAATTCCAATGAGTAGTACCATAGGAATTTGGCTTTAGGAAAAAACCAAGTTACGTGAAGCCCTCAATTATAGATGCCATAGAGTAAGGAAAAACTGAATGAATCTGATTACACAAATCTTCATCATCACAATACTAGAAAAATGGGATTTATGTTCACTTACTAGCATACCAGATGCCACAAAAAACAAGTTGAAAATATCTTTGTACTGTAACCATTAATCCTTAGACTCATTCCCAAAAATGATAATATCATCCACACAAAAAAATTGGGAAATAAAGAGTGAAGGAGAGAGTTTCAAACCCTTAATCTTCTTTTCCGATTTTCTTTTCTCTATTAACCTACTAATCCCATCAAACACCAACATAAATATAAGCAGAGACAATGGAAATCCTTGCCTAATATATTTGCTACTTTTGAAACATGCAGTAGGAGAACCATACACCAAAGTAGCAATCTTGGTTGTAGAAATACACCCCATTATCCAACTCATAACTTCATATGAAATTCCTATATGAACCAGAATAAAACATCACAATGACCAATCCACCCTGTCATAGTCCTTTACTAATTCCACTTTTCATATAAAAGCTTGCATTTTTCTCTGTTTTATAGAATGTAAACATTCTTCTGCAATACCAACAGCCTTCCTAATCTACCTATTTGGTAAAAAACCAGAATTTTCTTCAAAATTGTGCATCGACCAAGGACCGATCTTATCCTATTTGCAATGATTTTGTAAATAACCACAAAAGGATTCACCCTATCAAGTAGTCTTTTAAAGAAAACTCTTTTAGGCGAGATACACACCCCTCTAATATTAAAAGATACAAGTTTCATTGAATAACCTCATTGACGGTCGCATCCTTTGTAATAGCTCCATTATCAGATAAATTTAGAGTAGCATCATATTTTTTCAACCCCCTTTGAATTAATGGTCTATAACCTTTGGATTATAAAAACTCTGTTCCAAATCCTCTTCCATTTTACTTTTACCCTTCCTTCTTCTCGATTATCTTCCAATAGTAATGTTAATTTATATAATAGAAGAAATTGATAAGGTGTCTGCATTCACATATGTAGTAGTTGAATAGTTTGGAATGAGATTCAGGGAGGAAGAATCCAAGAGAGAAGGAAAATCCTCAGGAGTAAAAGTATCTCTACCTTCCCCCAATGGTTTTGGAGATATATTTATGTTTAAACCCTCTCCTTTTGGATGACAACGGTCTAATCCATTTTCCAAATGGCCAACTACAACCTCTGAAGAAAACCCTTGAACAATAATAAGAGAAGTATTACCTGCCTCTTCCCCCTTACTAGGGTTTACTTCCACTTCTCATTCCCCATCCTTAGACTAGGTAAGTAATAACTCCTCGAAGACCTTAGTCATTGGTTTATCACTCAAAGTAAGAAAATTTCCATCCCCAACATTCCTAATTTTAGACTCCTCAACTGAAACATGGATGGATTGTATCGGGTGATCCAATACCTCCAAACCTTCTCTATCCCCTTTCCAAACCTTCAAACCACATGTATGCAAAGAATTTGAATACAATATTTAGATAAAAAAATTTGAAAGTTTACAAAACTTACCCAGGAACTCATATGTTGAATTCTCATCTAGAGGTAAGGAATTTTTTTTCCATTCTCCAAAGCATCACTCTCCTCCTTACATTGCGATAATAATCATTATTCATGTACCAAAATAGAAGGTTCGGCCAACTTGCTTTAGTGTGACCATCTTATCTGTAGTTATGGCAGCAAAAGGGTAATATCTAATAGTCAAGCCTCTAAATAAAAGAACCACCTTCCCATACCACCTCCAATTCTGCTAGAATCCCCATTGAGACATCGAAGTCCATTAGCATTTAAGGGATAAAATGATCAGATTCTAAAAAGAAATATTCTTCAATGAGAATAAACCTACCAATAGATTTTTCCACTGACATAAACCCTAGAAGGCACCATCAATGAAGGGGGAACCTAGGTAACAAAAGCCATAAGTGTCTCTTCATTAATTTTTCCTTCCAAGGATTAAATCCCGTATGCCACTCAGCCAGGACAAGCGACCCATTTTCAATGACCCAAAATATTTCTTCTATCATCTTTCTATCCTTTGATAATAAAAAATGAAAACATATCCAACTATTCATAAGCATCAATATGCGGGGAATATTTTTTATAATCGGCTTCCACTTCAACCTTACCCATTCCAAAATATCAGTTATGGAAAGATTTATAAACTCTATCTTCCCCACCAACTCATTTGAGGATAGTGATAACACCGTATCAGAAGCTACATCTTTTCCCATGATGCAAAGACCTCCTCCCTTTCTAGATTTTTCATATTTTCGTCTACAACGAGCCCTAAAACCTTCCCTTGAATTAGAATGAAAAAATTCCTTACCAATACAAAAAAACTCTTCATGTGTCAATACCGTTATAGACTCCACAGGAAAATAACCATCTAGTTGTTGAGGAAAACAATCTGGGGTTTTGGTAGTTCTTCCTTAGACAATGGAAAATGATCTACCTTCGACAAAGGAGGGGTGTTTATTTTCATCTAAGACCACATGCTTTAGAACATAGTCTACCACAGAACTAGGTTTGTTCTAACCCTCAAAACTGACGTCTAAATAGTAAGGGAATGATGTTTCCTACCCTGAAAAAGAGTCATCCATATGCAGATATCTGTCAAAAATTGAGGGTGAAGTGGCATGAGTCTTCTGATAACCATTACCTTTTCTCCACTTGTCCCCTTCAATACCTAAAGGGTGGGCTAGAATGACCTTATTAAACTCTGAATAAAAATTCAAAAAAGAAAACAATTCCCACTTTTTTAAATGGTTGGTTAAGCCATCCAAAGGCTGGATTGACTCCATTTTAGCTTCAAAAACCCCATTCAAAACACGAAAGAGCAAGATTCTAAAGTTTTCAGAAATAATGTGTGGATTAATAAGTGGCCCAAACCACAAGCATAATCATTCGAGGAAATTTGGGGTCTAAAATGGGCCTTATAAGAAAACACGGCAATAATAAATTTTGTGAGTTGGAATTCAAGAACCAATAGAATTTCAATAAAATGAGTCAACCATAATGGTTGAATTGACATATTTGTCATAAAAGAAAACTATTTTTTTGTTCATATTTTCGACATATCTCCCCGTGTTTTTACTCAAATTATGAGTGGGAGAGCTCGTTGGATGTGGAATTTAATTCCGCATCCAAGGAGTACCCACACTACATACTTTTGATGGACCTCGCTACCCCAAAAACAAGAAATACCTGAAAAAAACTGATGATGACATCATCATCACGTTTTTTCAGGATTTCTTCTTTTTAGGGTAGCAGGGTCCATCAAAAGTATCATCATCACGTTTTTTCAAGTATTTCTTGTTTTTGGGGTAGTAGGGTCCATCAAAAGTATGTAGTGTGGGTACTCGTTGGATGTGGAATTAAATTCCGCATCCAACTAGCTTTGTTGCTCAGAATTTGAGTAAAAACACAGGGAGATATGTCGAAAATACAAACACAAAAAGTAGTTTTTTTCATTCTTCCTCCAAAATTAATAACTATTATTTTATTATTTTCCTTAGGAGGCCCATTTTAGACCTCAAATTTCCTCTAATGAAAAACTCTAAAATGCTCGACATTAAAGCGCCATATAGACTAGACCTATTTCGCGAGTGATACATTCCTTAATTCATTATCATGAGAAAAAAAACAAGGGGTGGAAGGTTTAGGTGCTCCCCTTAGTCACTATGGATTTGAGCCATGTATTATTTCAAATGGGTCTCTTGTTCTTTGCACTTGCTTCTGGCTTCCTTAAGATCTCTCTCACCGCACTCCCTCCTTAAATTAAAGATATGTGGATGAGGTTGGGTATTGTTATGATCCCTATAAGGGTTTAAGTATAGAATTTAGTGTGCCAATGCCCACTGCATATGTTATTGCATTGATAACATCAATAAAATCCTTCACGAGTATGATATTCATAATCCTTTGAGTGTTCAACATTTCCTAAAACATTAATACAAAAAAGGAAATAACTTTGGTATATATGCTTCAAACTTGTCATGCAAAGTTGCTCCATGGTATGTAGAGTAGGAGAACCATGTGCAGGGAGGATTATAACTAGTAAACTGAAAGAGGACAGAAGTTGAGATAAAAGGGAAAGCATACCGCCTCCTTCAGTAAGTATCATAGATGCTCATAGATTCTATTTTATTTCTTCTTCATTTTTCTTGAGACACAATGGAAAAGGACATTTATGTTAAGAATTGTAATCTCAACAATCCGCTATGGTCAATACTGCATTAATTACTTGGTTAGTTGAGTAGTTTTTTTTTAAAATAAAAGGATTGTATTACTGCAAAACGACATAGTTACATGCCGATAAAAAAGTATAGATTCATCATCCCTAGCTTTATCCAACTTTACAGTCTTCCCAAAAAGTAACTGAATTCCCCAAAATAGAAAAAACCAGAGTGTTATTGACATAACCCCAGATAGGATACAAACATGACCACACTATTTACAAATATAACTTAGCACTATGACACCTACTAACATAGGGCTTAACTATAAGTACATATCCCATGATTGAGACGTCAAACCCATTTCTTGGTTGGAATTTCCAGGTTGGTTTGTTCGACATTGGGATGAATGGTCTACTTGGCAGGAGTTGCTCACTTGGGAAGCTCCAGATCTTCATCGTAGGTGTGCACAACTCCCTTCTAATTCTCCTTTCTGCATGAACCCCTAACCTCCATTCTCCCCATGCGCGGGTGGTAGAATTGAATCCCCATTCACGAGGCAATAATGTCAATCTTCCTATGCATTAACCTGCAGTTTGCATTATGACCTTTCCAAGCTCTTGCTGGCTCTTCATCACTACCCAAACATTTTTGTGCATTCCCTTCATCACCCAAATATTTCCCTCACCCTCAATCATACCAGAAACAAAAATTAACATCATATCCATCTTAAAGACCATATCGAACCTTTGTAGTGGATCCAGCTTTTTCCTCCTCTTGAACATGTTTCCATACCCACCTATATTAATGAAGAGAAAGGCCAGGTGGGAATTGTCCTTTTTTCTATAGGTTCATGCATGGCGGGTCTTCGGACCCTCAAGGTTCGTCATCATCCCCCTACCACCGTCTTGACTGATGTGAGTAGAGGCCTCCAATTGTCGAGTGGCATCATGATCAAGGGTGGCCAACTATCTGAATTGGGGAACCCACCCCTCATCCCTGAAGTCATCCAGTGATCTTGTCTTGCGGGCCCTACCCCCCTCCATGCTGACATTAGCAAGCAGGTCAACCACCTTGTTGGAATCCCTCCTGACATGGCTGAAGGACACAACTGAGTGCGCTGTGACAAGGTCACGAAGGGTGTCTAGTATTCTAGTCAGTCTCTAGTTGGGTGAGATCTTCTCAGTAGATCTTCCGTTGGTGAGTTTCCTAGCCACCTGGATAAAAATGTTAGAATCGCCCTCTATGATCATAGATAACCATCCTTCCCTCACCACAAGCTTGAATCCCTGAATAAGGCCATCCAGTTCAGCTGAATTGTTGGTGTCGAAGACAATGAACCCGAAGTATAGTTTCAGAATTTCCCCGGCTACATACTTACATACCCCTCCATAGCCCGCAGCACCTGGGTTTCCTTTTGTCGCCCCATCAAAATTAAGCTTAAAAACCTACACAGGGGGGTGACCAGAAGTTTGGGCTTGTAGGTCTACGTAATTTATCCTTTCGACGAAGCCCATTCATATTTATTTTTCCTAGACCCCAGCCATCTGCAATGTGGGATACCTCCTCCGAGAATTCCTTATCCTGCTCATTCCATTGCATACTTTGTATTATTTCAAGGAGGTTCAAAGCCAGAGTCCACCACACCTCCTCTATTGAATGCCTCTTATCCCAAAAAATATGATTGTTCCTCTCTTTCTAGACACTCCACATTACCATACCTGGGAAAGAATACCATAAGGTTCGGAGGATTCTATTCTTGAAAGCTTTGGGATTCCATTCTCGCAAAGATTGACCTAGTTGGCCTCTGCACCGGTCACTCCTTCGAAACACTAAGGCCCCCCTATCCCAGATAGAGGCTGTGTAAGGGCAGTTTTCTAGCATATGGCTCATACATTCTTCATCATTGAGGCATAAGATGCATTGGGAAGGTCTATGGATCCCTCAATGTCTGATATTCTCTCCAATTAGGATTCTTCTCTTGACAACAAGCTAGCTGAAAGTGGCAATATTCAGCCACAGATTGGTCTCCCAAATATTCCTCCATATTCCATCCTCTACCTCCTAGTTTCCAGATCGACTATCATAGGTCTCTTTGATGTTAAAAGAGCATTTCTGAGTGTATCCCCAATGTAAAATATTTGGGCCACCTTGAACACCAATGAATCTCTCCTAAAGCTCTAACTAAAAAGAGATAAGGTCTTCTTCAGTTATAAGACCTTCCCCCCTTACCTGGTTCATCCAACGTCTCCATTGATTTGAATTAGGGCCCTCCTCGTAGTGGCAGACTTTAACTCTTCCCTCTTCTAACCCTCTAGGTTTGATGTGCTTCCATCTAGGATCAACCCCTAGTTTGGGGAGATGGTTCCAGGAATCCACCCCAAATTTGGTGTTCTCCTCGTCCTTGATCTCCCAGAAACTATGCTCCTACACCAACTTTTATCCAACAAGTGCCTTCATCTAGATGTGAGATCCTCATTTCTCCTCATTGAACCGAATCAATTGATTCTTTGGTCTATCCATAGCATATTTGACATGCCATAATCTGGCCCATGGTTCCATCGTGTGATTGCACCACTGCCACCAGATTTTAGCCTTGGATTTCGCTCATGACTTTGGGGTCTCGAAGCCCCAAGCCCCCTCTCTCCTTATGGCGGAATATTTTCTGCCAACTTACTAAATAAAATTTAGCCTTGGCTTCCCTTCCCCACCATAAGAAGTTTCGATGAATGCTTATGATCTCCTTTAAGACTTACTTTGGGGCAGATAGCACCGAGAATAGGTAAACTGGCATGGCGTGTAGCACCATTTTGATTAAGACCATCCTACTAGGAAGGTTTAAAAGGAAGAGAAACCAGCTTGAAATCCTGCACTTTAATCTGTCCACAAGATCCTTCCATGACACCTTTTTTAAGGTACCAAACCCCAAGGGAATCCCCAAGTACTTGGATGGGAACGTCCCTTTGGAAAACCCGATAATCCTAACGATGTTCTATTGGACTATGCGAGCAGAATTAAAAAAAAAACTTGAGATTCATCTGCATTGACTGCCAACCCTGAGGCTTTTGCAAAGAAGTTGAGACTCCTTTTAAAATCCTGATCTTCTTTGACTGAACAGTGCCCCATAAGTATCGTGTCATCCATGAATTTCTAGTGCATCTGAGTATCCATTCCCTCATGATTATTGAGCCCATAGATATCACCTCTTACCGATTGGTCTTGGATGAGTTTGCTCATCCCCTCCACCACTAAAATAAAGAGGGAAGGCGATAGGGGATCTCCTTGTCTCATCTCGCGCGAATGATGGAAAAGTTTAGTCGAGGAGCCATTCAGCATAATAGAGAAAAAGGGGGTTGTCATCAGATTCATGACCCACTCCACCCACTCCATTCTGAATCGAAAGGCTTCCATCATTTTTTCCATATATTTCCAGCTTAATTTGTCATAGGCTTTTGCAATTTCCAGCTTTATTAGCATTCTCAGTTTCTTGGTCTTTTTCATAGAGTGGATAATTTTGTGGACATATATAATACCATCCAAGATATGCCTTCCTTCCACAAAACCTGATTGTTCTAGGATTATCAGGCTGGGAAGGAGGGGTTTTAATCGATTTTCTATCACTTTTGAGATAATTTTGTAAATCACATCACATAGGGCTATAGGTATAAACTTACCCGGTGTGTCTGCCCCATCCTCTTTCAGAATCAAGGTCAAGAAGGAAACATTAAATGCTTTGAGAAAACCTCACTTACTTCTCAATTCCTCCACTATTTCTAAAACTTCTTCCTTAATAAGGCCCCAAAAGAAGTGAAAGAAATTCGTGGTAAAGCCATCTGGGCCTGGGGATTTCCCCATGGCCATCTAATTTATAGCTTCCTTCACCTCATGCATGGGTATTGGTTTAATGAACATATCATTATTCTCCCTAGTGACCACCTTGGGTATGAGTCTAGTGATCATGGATATATCCTGTCCCCTATCACCCATGTCTTCAGTCAGTATAACCTCAAAGTGATGGTTAAGTTCCTCCTCGATCTCCCTTCTGGTTGCCATCCACTTTTTTAAGCTTATGGATTTTCGAGTTGTGTCTGTTATGGATGAACAAATTGTGGAAAAATTTGGTATTCTTTTCTCCCTCCTGCAGCCATTGGTTCCTGGAATTTTGTTTCTAGAATATTTCCTCCTACCTCTCCCTAGACTCCAGATAACAAAGCAAGTTTTTCCCCCTATCTTGCATGCCCTCGTCCCATCCATATTCCATTCCTTTCTTATGGATAAGCTCAATATCCCTAATCATCCTCCTTTTCTATTAAAAAATGTTCCCAAATTCTTCTATGTTCCACGTGCAGATTTTTTCCTTAAGAACCTTAAGCTTCTGGTGGAAGCAGTATATCACTGTACCTGCAGGGGGGACCAGCTCCTGCCACCACTATTCCACCAAATCCTTTAAGTCCTTGTGTTCCATCTAGAATTGTTCAAACCTAAAAGGTATTCTTAAAAAGGCATTCGACCAATCCCAGTTGAGACAGATGGGACAATGGTCTGATCTCGCTGTCGGAAGGACATTAGCCATTATCTCTCTTGTTCCCCTACTGCATTCTTCGTGACTAGAAATATATCAATTCTAAATGCAATAAGATACTCCCCCACATGCTTGTTATTCCTGGTGAACCAACCATCACCCATTTCAAGGTCTATGAAGGGACCTTGGGTCAGGAAATCTCTAAATGCTTCCTGATATTTATCCAGGACCCTCCTTCCTCTCTTATTCTCCCTAAGAGAGGTTATTAGGTTAAAATATCCTCCCATGAACCAGTTTCACTCAATTGCAATGTCCTGTATCTAGTTCAGGAAATTCAGAAAAGCCTTCTTTTGAGGGAAATCACTGGGACCATAGATTCACTAGTGTAACTTTATCCCCTGTCTCTAGGAACTTGAAATTGGCCATCAGAGGGAATTGATTGGCCTGCCACTCCATGAGGTCAATGGATTTTGGCTGCCACAACATAACAAGACCATCGTCCATTCCAACTGCATTCGTCCCCATCACCCTACGACCCTTCCATATCTTCTTCCCAATCTTCTCTATCACCTCTGCGCTGCACTTTGGTTCCTGTAAAAAAATAACATCTAGTCTCTCTTGTTTGACCTTCCTAGCTAGGTTTTTTACTTTTTTGGGATGGTTACACTCCCTACTATTCCAAGAGATTATCTTCATGGACTAACCTTGTTTACTTCCATGAAGGTCTCCCTTATCATTGGGTACTAGCCCGATTCTATGAGCTTGACGGCTACCTATGCAATTCACTACTTGTTCATCTTTCTACCCCTTTTCAACTCTTGCTCCAGGGACTTCCTTTTACTTCCCTTTTGGGGATTTAAGGAAATCCCCAAATGTTGATGTGCTCTAGTTCTGATGATTGCTTCCTTGAGCAGTTCCAGTTTCCTACGGAAGACATACCCCTAACCCTCCTTGCTACATTCCTTCTCAATCTCATATAGATCTAATTCACCCAGCTCCATTTCTTCCACATCATATTATTCCATTGCCTCAGTTTGGATCTTTTGCTCTTCCCCACTGCCTGTTTCTTTCCCCTTGTGTTCATGTTGCTTTAACAGATCCTCCTCTCTGATATTCTCCTCCCGAGAATCATCCTCCTCTAGGATCTAGATGGGATTATTGATCTTTGTCGCCTTCTTCGGGTTTTCCTTTCTCAATCTTGGAAACCCTCCTGCTTTGCTCCTCCGCCTGCTTTTGACCTACGTGAACCCTTCACCATCCAGTTCACCCTCCTGGCGACGATTAGGGTTGTCTTGATCTTGAGTTAGTTTTGGGAAATTTCTCCCAAAGTGACCATATTCGTGACATTGTCTACATATGAACGGGAGTTGTTCATAGTCAATCATTTGGATCCATTCTTCATCATCCCAATTCAGATTGATTGCCTCTGGAAGGTCTTTCGACAGATCCATGTAGACACAGATGAGGGAAAAGGCTATGTACCTATGTTGTTTGGTCTACTCCACAACCTCCACAAATTCCCCTATTGAGTTACCAATATCTTGCAGAATCTCTAGATCCCAGTATTCGCATGATAGGGAAAACAAGCAGATCCATACTAGGGCTACCATCATGTCCTCTGTTTCTGGGTTGAACCTCTCTTTCCAAGGTCTTAGATATAACCCTACCGAAAAGAAAAAATAAGGACCTCCCTCAAGAACCCTATCCCTATCTTCCTAGTATAAAAGGATGATAGTAAAGAATCCTTTAGACCCTAAATGGAGATCATAATGGCCCTTAGGGTTCCATGTTCCCTTAATCCAATGGACTAGATCCCTCTCCCTCGTCCAAACCCCCAAAATGTTTCCAATAAGATCCTTCTCCCTCCACAGTTCAATATTTCCCTTGATCCCGTTGGATTTTATTTGAATGGTTGGGATAGATTGGGATTTCAGGAGGCAGTCGCCTGGGCCAGATCTCCTTCCCCTACCCGTCCCATCCCTGCTCCATTCCTCGCTTCCACTTCTACCTTCCGCATGTACCTGGCTTCGAGGAGCCGCTGCCGCCATGATCAACAGGGGGGGTGTTGCATCCCACGACCCCATAAATGCCTTCACTAGGGCTTGGTTCTCTGTAGTCGCACGTTCTCACCAAGACTTACTTAGTTATTTTTTCTTGGTTAGTTGAGTAGTTGATTTGGTCACCTTACCTAGAATCAGTGACCCATGGTATTCTCTCACCCATGGTATTCACCCATGGTTTTGTTGTTACTATATACCTATATATACATTTTGTTAATACTAAGAAGGAATTCCATTCCCTAAGCAAACAATATTCCCATTGTGTTTTCCATCATATATTTGCTTCATCTTTGTGTTGTGTTAAAATTTAACATGGTATCAGAGCACATGGCATGGTCCATTCCTTATTGTCTTGGGTAATCCTTTTCACATAGTGGAAAGCACACACATGCATAGATCCAATTTTATTGGGGGTTGTGATCGATACAAGAAGATTGTAGAAAACCGAAGAAGATTGAAGAAGATTGAAGCTTGCAGATGGAGCTACCAAAAGCACTACTAGAAGAGCTTGAAGAGGTAAGAAATCTGTTAACACTAGTGGGATCATGGAAGACAAAGTTTCATGAAGACAATTATGATGTATGGGAAATCAAACTAAGAAGTTTGTTAAGGTCACAAGATTTGTGGCATTTTGTGGTTGAAGAGGATCCCATTGATCCAAAAGCATTTAAGGGTTTGACAGAGTTCCAAAAAGATAAAAGGCATAATGTTTCCTTAAGTCTCACACAAGACAGTATAGATTATTCCATTTTTTATTACATTGCAGAAGCTTATACTCCAAAAAGAGCATGGGATATACTGGAAGAAGTGTTTAGCCTAAGAGGATCCGGTTGTAGAAGAAGGTGACTTTGCAAGTCACACAAAGCACCAGGAATCCCAAAGTAAATTGGAAGACAATCAAGAAGACTTTGTTTATGAGGCAGCCGGTGATCATGTAATCCCAACAAAGATTGTTTATCTTGTTGTGTTTGTTGATGACAATAAAAACAAACCTATCAATGTAGTAGTATCTAGTGATGTGAGCGATTGTCTCTAAGAGAAAGAGATAGTTGATAGCAACATAGAAGATGCAACAAAATTTATGAGAATGATGAAATATATGCCATTGAAACAACATAAGAAAAAGATGAGGAACCAGAAGATGTGAATGCTTTCCCAAAAGAGCTGAAATATATTCATATTTTTTCTGACAAATTTTTTCAGTGTGAAGGAAAATAAGAGGACAACAAAAAAAACCATATTGAAACAAGAGAAGAAGATTTTCACTATGTTCCAGAATCTAAAGAAGACACTGAAGAACGCCTACTTAGCATCAAGATGCATAAGACAAATAAGAAGCAGTCCAAGTACACATCAAGGAAGAAAGTAAAGCTGAAATTTTTGAATGAAATGTAAGCTTAACTGAGACATAGACCAATAGGCATCGTTTGCATTGACATTGTTGAAATTATTGTCCTAGTTGAGATTAAGGGGGTGTGTTAAGAATTGTAATCTCAACAGTGCGTTATGGTCAATACTACATTAATTACTTGGTTCGTTGAGTAGTTGATTTTGTCACCTTACCTAGAATTAGTGACCCATGGTATTCTCTCACCGATGGTATTGACCCATGGTTTTGTTGTTATGTAGTCCTATATATACATCTGGTTAATATTGAGAAGACACTCCATTTCCCAATCAATCAATAATCAATCAATATACCCATTATGTGTTCCATCATGTATTTGCTTCATGTTATGTTAAACTTTAACAATTTCGGTAGGTGGATGAGAAGCGTAAGTCTCAATTACAAGCCCTCATACCAAATGATGTTCCTTAGGTTCATTTAAGAAGAATAAGAAACAATAGAGTAAAAATAAAACTGAAAATTAAGAACATATTGCTCACGTTTATTCATATGGCGAAAATCCAGTCCAATAGGTTTAAAACAAGTTAAAAAAACTATTTAACTATCCTAAAAACTGAAAGAATTAATCAAGTAATTGCACATAGCTCTAAAGCACAAGGATGAAATAAATACGCTTAGCTCACGTGGAGATACGAAGAATGTAGTAGCGGTCGACAAAACCCATGAGAAGGCTTCCACTATCAATTATTCCCCGCAACTAGTTCTTTGCATATTATTAATATAATATTGAGATCACAAACATTTTTGTTCAACCAATATTATAAAAGTCCAAAATCTTTTGTTTGCCTACGGTTATGATTTTGTTAGTGTTGAGAAGCAGTTATTTCATTAAATCACAAGATTGAGTTTCATTCGCAGTCCTTGAAATGTAACTGATGCTCAAACTCGATCAATTGGTTCTTCGGCTGAAACCACTGGAGCTCCCGGATCTAATGATGTTCAAATTCTAATGAGATGATGCTTTATGATTTGATAGTTCGTATAGGTGTCATTCGAAATACTAAGGCCTTTATGGTTTCCGGTAGTGGGTAGAGAAGCCTTTCTTCAGGGTTAAAGACTTGAATTAGGTAATGTTTTTATCTCTCATTTTCTTTGATTATAGATAATTGTAGGCTAAATGTTAGGTCAAATTTCATAATGATAAGACAACTTTATTTTTATATTTCTATAGTATTTTATTTTTTTATTTTAATTATTATATATATATATAATAAGTTATAAAAATAAAAATATAAAATATAATATAAAAAAATTAATATAAATTCTATATAACTTTTAAGATTCACAATACTTTTGAACATAAATTGAACATATTTACTCTCTCTATATAACTTTTAAGGATCATAACACTTCTGAACATATATTGAACTCTTAGAATGTAAATTTTATTTTAAACAAGTATAGATAGTTTAGTGTTCACTTCAGTTCGATATAACCTCTTAGAAACTTATGAGATGGATTTCTATTAATCTATATACATTTTAAGTTCTTATATATTAAGATTTTGTTTTTTATCCATTTCCTTTTATTTCTTCCATTTACGTGATTATGCCATACTAATATTTTTTTTTATATCCACTTCCTTATATTTCATACATTTACATGATTATGATACACTTATGAAATAAACTTGTATTAATTGTATACACATTTTAAATATATTGATAATTTTTTTTTAATATATATATATATATATATATACAAAGTATATTTATTAAAAATTAATTTTAAATATATGTCAATATTATCACTATGAAATATTAAACTTAATTTTTATTTATTTAATTTATTGTTTATTTTTTCATACACTATAGTCTAGGATATATAATTATATATAGGTTATATATTTGGATATATAATTATATATAAACTTTAATATTTATAGAATATAAATATTTTTTTAATGTATAATCTTTGTAAAAAATTGTATATATAATTTATAAATTAATAATTTATTTTAAAACTTTGAAACATTATATTTATATTTTAAATTTTTTCACAATTTTAAAATTGCACATATAATTTTAATATATATATAATTTTAAAAATATTTTAACATTTAAAATAAACATTAAATTGATGACGACGATGATGATTAATAGACCAACTTTGGTCTATCGGACTTTAAGAAGCAAAATTTTTGGTTTACTTTAAAATCTTGTTCCTCTCCTCAAAGAGCTTGCCAAGAAGCTTTCCAAGCTCACTATAGTTTTGGCAAGTTAGAAGGTTATAAAGGTTTGTATTGTAGAAAATACTATGAAACTCATATCTAATGTGGGTGTAAGCAAGGCACTCTATGAGAAAGTGATTTCCATCCTCAACGCTCATAGGCTCACACAGATGATGTAGGAGCATCCTACTCTCCATTCAAATTCCAAGCTCAATGTTTGACCAGACCTGGAAGGGGTCTTCAATTCTAAATTGATGGTCTTCGAACCATCACATTGTAATTAAACCTATGTAAAATATGTGATTCTAGATGGATAATGAGTCATTTGGCCGAGTCACTAGGTGAGTGATGAGTCATGTAACAAAACCCTCATCTAATGGCATCGAGTCAGATGATAGGTTTGATAGTTGAGTTAATTAAACGTGTTATTGAAAGTATTGAGGATCTGAACCAAAATGGTTCATAAATCCTATTATGTGTAAATATGTCAAAAAATAAGGCATAGACATACAGAAGACAGAGAGAATAGGAGTAGTAAAGACAGAGATAAGAGGTCAGTAGGGCCTGTAGGAATCAAGCAAGGCCAATTAAAGATGTATCAGGCCTAAGGAGATCAGAGCACAGGTTCTGAGACAAATTTGTATGTACAGTTTCATTGGGTGAATGAAAAAGCCTATTTCGGCATATCTCTATGTGCAAATTGTATTATGTCTGAATGTGTGATTTCACAAGCATATGTATGAATGATTGAATCTCTATTAATGAGTGATAAGTTGTGTGTGAATTTATTGATTCTGAGAGGGAAAGAAGATAGAGATCGATTGATCGACTCTTTGATCAATCGTCGTATCCAAGAGAGTGTTGTTGTAGGAACGAAATTGATCATTCCATTGATCAATTCAGTTGTGATTAATCGAATTAAAGATCCGTAGGTGAGATAGATCTCCGGCCGAGGAGAGATTTCGCAAGTTAGAATTGCGAACAAGATAAGAGAGAAGTTGGATTTCTGTTTCCTGAAGTCCAGAAGTTGGAAGGCAAAAATCGGAAGAATAGAGAAAAACTATTAGTTTTCCAATTTCCGAAGGCAGAAGGTGGAATGCGGACAATAAAACAAGGTTTAATTTTGTGCAGGTTGGATGGTCGAGATCATGGTAGGATCAAATCCATGGTTGAAATTTGATTCCGCAATCAAAAGATGTGCACAAGATAGAGTGAAATTAGCCATTTCGATAACGACAAATCTTGTGGTCGAGATCTAATGGAAGAAAATATCTATGGTTGAAGAGAACTCCGCTAAGAAAAGGAGCGCAAAAGTTAAATGGGTATCGGGTTGCGAAATCAGAAACTAATCTCCAAGAAGGAGATCATGATCAACAGACGAGGTTGATTGTGGAAGCAAATCAACGGATGACATCGATTTTGCTGGGAGAACTAGCGTGGCCAAAGAATTTCTGATGTGTGCGAAATCTTTATAAAATCCTCCTTATGATGTTTTGAAGTCCACCATCGATCTAGATCCGACGGTTATCAGTGATTCTGCTAATTCAACTATCAAGTTGATTAACAGCAGGGAGTGTGCATTGAATTTTTATGGAATCAGGTTTAAAGTATTTGGAATCCATCGTTGATTTGGGTGGATCAATATCCTATGCTTGCGAGATGGTTAATGGTAGAGGCTGGACGTGGAATTATTATGAAGTTCAGTTAACACATAATTGAAGTCCGCTCATGGAAAGAGAATTGCATGCGATTTGGCTGGGTTGGTTAATTTAGTGGTTCTTCTAAAGTGTGAACGGACTAAATCGTATGACAGTCTATCTAAAGACTGTATACTGAGGGGCCTGGCATCATAGTGGTATCAGAGCAAAACAAGCATTTCTGCATGAGGATTATCAGAACCAAGAGATAACAAGTATCTGGATAACTATGAGAAAACAAGTTTGTTCCTGAAGAAGAAGATCTTTTGAAGGTAAAATGGAGATATTTTCAGCCAACTGTATAAGTGAAAAGTTTGAAGGTATGGACTGATTGATGTTTGTATTTTGACTCTAGTTATATGAATCTATTAAGAAATATTTAACAACATCAAAGAACAGATAATTTCTTGAGAAGAGGAGATATATCAAGGATAGATGTATTCTTGATAAAGAGTTTGTGAACTCTTAGAGGAAAGAGGAAGCAGTGGCAGAACCTAAGAAATCCAACAAGGCTGGACAAGAGAGGACTAGTACATGTTCTCAAAAGGAAGAGTGGACCTGTAGAAGCCAAGGAGATGTTCAAAAGGTTCTAGTGAGAGAACCAGAGATACCAAAAGGATATGCTCAAGGAGAGATAACTTGTTGAGGTATAGCAGAGAAGTATGGATACTTCCTGGAGATGAAGGCTTAGTTATAGTCCACAAGCGGACAAGATGAAGTTCACAAAAGAGGAGAAGGACACAGAAACAATGACTACTGAAGGTCATTGCAGGGGTTCAGAGAAAAGCCATAGTAGGAGAAAGAAGAAAGAGAGTCAAGAAGAATGTAGTAAAGAATTGCTAGAGTTAGAAAAAGACATTTTGTGCTTTGAGAAGCATATGCAAGCAGCTGTTGAAGAAGAGAACCAAAGGTATGGTTGGTTTATGAAAAAAATAGTAAGATGGAATTCACTACAGGTGAAGCTACAACAAAAGAAGTTTGTTGGATTGAAGAAAGAAATTAGAGAATTTGAGTCTAAGATGGAGGTTTCATATTGTGAACCTAAATAGGGTCCTTTGCTTGGAGAGGATGATGAAGCAGAAAAGGAGAGACCAATTGAGAGTCTTGTGAATTCTGTAAGGAGTACAGATCAACTTATGGAGGAGGTGACTGTGAGGCCAAGTGAGACCAAAAGGTATTATGTTTTTGAGACTGATGATTTGTTTGCGATTACAGGTTTTGACGTAGATGATAGGCAGTCTTTTGAAACTGTCTTAAAAATTGATTAAGTCAAATATGATGAAGAAAGTCTCTCAAATGATGAAAGGTCTGAAGTATTGCAACAAAAGAAACTCATTGATGAGTTGCTTTATGGAGAGACATAGTCAGTTGAAGATTATCTGAAGATGAAGGAAGAAAAAGAAATGTGCAAAGACATTCCTACAAGGAAGAATCAAAATTATATTTTGGTGAAGGAAAAAGTTAGAGAGTCACCTTGGACTGTCATGAAGTTTGAAGAAAAAGAAGATATGACAACATAAAATGATTCTGTTATAATAAAAGATGAAAGGGTACCATATGATGAGTGTATACAACCTGCATATCAGACTATTGGAGGAATAGGTGGTGGTGAAATATTGATGTTGTGTTCAGAACAACACAACAGGAGGATGTCAGAGAAAATATCAATAGGGACTTCAGAGTCTCATGTTTTTGAAACTAATTATTGGTGTATGACTACAGGTATTGAAGAACAATTAGATGATGTGTCTATGCAGGTTGAGAAGCATAGGATCGATTCTTTGGGAAAGAAAGGCAAGATCAGAATTGGACCATTGACAGAAGAATATGTTCACTATTGTAAAGAAGAACATTTAATCATCTTAGAGAAATATGGTGCAAGAGAGGGACTAGTTGAAAGTCTCGTGAACTCTTGGGAGAGTTCATATCAACAAAAGAATATGCTAATAAGAGGGTCAATGGGAGATAAAAATTTCAATATTTTTGAAATTAATGAATTGTGTATATTTACAGAAATAACATGTGATGAACCTTGTGAGGTTTTCCCATAGATAAAAGAAGATACCTTATTGTCTCAAAAGGGTGATCAGTATATAATGGAATTTGTTGTTGCATAGTTGGCTAATGAAGAGAAAAAAAAAATTTCCAACCTCAGCAAATATAATGAAGAGTTAGAAATGTTAGAAGACTGGTTGATCAATACAAGGATTGATAAAGATGATTGCTTAGTGTATGAAAGCATGGAAATGTTTAGTGACAACATTGAAGAGGAGGAGATGGGAAATGAAGGCATTGAATTTTCTTATAATGATATGATTTTGTTACAACAGTCAAGAGAAGTGGCAGACCAACATAAATTTGTGACACATATTGGAATACATTATAGTTGGGGTATGATTGCAGATCAGAAGAGAGATCCTAAAGATATGAGAATGCAACAAGAAGTGGCCAACATCAAAAAGACAAAGGAACCTCATTTTCTAGAAAAGAAGATGCAGGTGTACCAGCCAAAGGATAGACTGGACATGGAGATTGAAGAACTAAGGTTGATGATGGTGAAGATGTATTAGAGAAGGCATGAGGAAAGAATGAATATTTTCATAAATAGAGCAAAGAAACAAAATAGTAGAAGGAGACATATGACATAAGAAGATTACAGAAGCAAAGCTAGTGGAGCATTACAATGGAAAATTTGGAAACCAGGAGTACTGAAGATGACAAAGACATAACACCATGATGAAATGGATGATCAGCTACAGTATAAAGTTTTGTATCCAAGCATATTGAATATGGAAGGTTATGACCGGGAGGTCATATTTCTTTCTTCCTGTGGAGTCTGATGCAAGAGCATCCTGCTCTCCATTCAAATTCCAAACTCAATGCTTGATTAGAACTGGAAGGGGTCTTCAATTCTGAATTAATGGTCTTCAAACAATCACATTGTAATTAAACCTATGTAAAATATGTGAGCCTAGATGGATAATGAGTCATTTGGGTGAGTCACTAGGTGAGTGATGAGTCATGTAACATAACCCTCATCTAATGGCAGCGAGTCAAAGGATATGTTTGATAGTTGAGTTAATTAAGCATGTTGTTGAGTGTATTGAGGATCTGAACCAGAATGGTTCATAAATCTTGTTGTGTATAAATATGTAAGCCTATAAGGCATAGACAAATAGAAGACAGAGAGAATAGGAGTAGTAGAGACAGAGATACAAAGGTTAGTAGGGCCTATAGGAATCAAGCAAGGCCATATAAATATGTATCGAACCTAAGGAATTAGAACATAGGTTCTGAGAAAAATGTGTATGTACAGTTTCATTGTGTGAATGAAAAATCCTATTTCGGCATATCTCTGTGTGTAAATTGTATTCTGTCTGAATGTATGATTTCACAAGAATATGTATGAATGCTTGAATCTCTGTTAATGAGTGATAAGTTGTGTGTGAATTTAGGGATTCAAAGAGGGAAAGAAGATAGAGATCGATTGATCGACTCTCTGATCAATCAGCATAGCTGAGAGAGTGTTGTTCTAGGAATGGATTTGATTGTTCCACTGATCAATTCAGCTATGATTGATCGAATTAAATATCTGTAGCTCAGATAGATCTATGGCTGAGGAGAGATTTCACAAGTTAGAACTGTGAATGAGATAACATAGAAGTTGGATTTTTGATTCTTGAAGTTCGAAAGTAGGAAGGCGGAAATAAGAAGAATATAAAAAGACTATTGATTTTCCAATTTTTGAAGGAGGAAGGTGGAATACATAAAATAAACCAATGTTTATGTGTGTGCAGGTTGGATGGTCGAGATCATCATAGGAGCAAATCCACTGTTGAAGTTTGATTCTGCAATTAAAAGATGCACCAAAGATCGACTGAAATTAACTGTTTCAATAACGACAGATTATGTGGTTGAGATCTAATGGAAGAAAAGATCTATGGTTTAAGAGAACTCCGCTAAGAAAAGGAGCGCGAAAGTTAAAGGGGCATCGGGTTGCGAAATCAAAAGCTAATCGCCAGGAAGGAGATCGTGATCAACATACGAGTTTGATCATGGAAGCAGATCAACGGATGACAGTGATTTTGCTGGGAGAACTAGCGTGGTCCAAAGGAATTCTGATCTCTGCGAAATCTTTATAAAATGCTCCTTATGATGTTTTGAAGTCCATCGTCGATCTAGATCTGATGGTCATCAGCGATTCCGCTGATTCAACTAGCAAGTTGATTAACAACAGGGAGTGTGCACAGACTTTTTATGGAATCAGGTTTAAAGTATTTGGAATCCGCCTTTGATTTGGGTGGATCAAGATCCTACGTTTGCGAAGGATTCCGCTCATTGAACTAGCAAGATGGTTAATTCTAGAGGATGGATGTGGAATTATTATGAATTTCAGTTAACACAGAATTGAATTCTGCTCGTGGAAAGAGCGTTGCCTGGGATTTGGCCGGGTTGGTTAATTTAGTGGTTCTGCTAAAGTGTGAACCAACAAAATCATATGATAGTCTATTTAAAGGCTGTATACTGAGGGGAATGACATCAACATATGGCAAACCCTTTCCTCCCATGGAGTTTTAGGAATAGACCAATGCCCTCTTTCACTATGGAGTTTATGAGAGTTCGTTCTAATCTTGGTTATATTAATTTTCTTCCATGAGCTACTTACTATAGAGGGATACTTTTGATCCTATTTATAGTATCTCAATTCTCTCTATACCGCTAAATTTTCCTCACACCAGAATTTCTCTTTAAAGTTAGAAGTAATAATATTTTTGACATTATTAATGTTCTGCAAAATGTCATTTTCATTAATGCCCCAATGGTTTAACCAAGCCATGGTATATTTACATGAACACCACTTGAGGCATAGTTGGTTTTGACTTGAGTTTAAAGCAATTTTAGGAAGTCTCTCATTGAATCCCATGTTATTTATCTTATGCTTGTAAATCAAGTACCTAGTTATAGCAATGATCTCGATGAGGGAAAGACCCACTTCTATGAGGAGAATAGGATCTTTTAATTTAACAAAATTTTGATAATTTCAAACCTTTCCTTAAAGTGTTCAAAACTTAACAATTACATGTTTTCTTTTTGGAATGAAATGAAGAAAATAAAACACTATATTATCAAACTTCTTAAATTTTACATAAAATATAAATTAAAAAATGATATGTGAGATTTAAGTTTTATATAAAATATAAATAAAATAATTATATAAAAAATTAAAATAAATTAAGTAAATCAAGTATGATTCTTCTTAAGGTTTGATAGACTAAAGTTAGTCTCAGTGAACATTAATCATCATCATATAAAAATATAAATAAAAAAATTATATATTAGAATGAGATTCTAGTACTTTTAGCTTTTAATTTTTTATAGAGATTTCAATGGTATTATATCTATCAAACTAAGTATCTCTTTGAATAATTCCTCAAAGCTATTTTTTAAAAGAAATTTATATTTATAATTACATTTAAGATGTCTACTTATAAATATTTATTAATTTAATAATTAAACTTTAATGCATAAGAGGAAGTTGTTGTAAAATGATAATAAAATACATTAAGTTTATTTAAGTTTAAATATTTAAAAATAAATTATAATTTTTTAATTAAATTCAATTTTAATTAAATGAATTTATGATAATTAAATTTAAAATAAATTTATCAATTAGTTGTGAGGATGCATTTCAAAATCCAGCCAAGTTAAGAGTTGATGGAGGATTAGGTGTCAGTGGGTAAAGTGATTTTCTCTACTCATGGTTTCTCTGACTTTCTTATACTAAATGTCATTCCTTCCACATAAAAATGTTTTGAAAAAAAAAAATTATGAAACAAAAAAAATATATATATAGAAAATTTTAAATAAATGCAATTTTAAAATAAATGTATGGTATTCAAATTTAAAATGAATTCAAAATACTGACATTATTGCACATAAGAGGTGCATTCTACAGTCTAATAAGCCTAATAAGGGAGATATGTGCAAGTCTTTCGTGCTTATCCTAGAGTTAACACTTGTATTTTATAAAATAAAATAAAAAATATTACTAAAATTAACTTGTTAGCTTAAATTAAATTTAAATTATTTAGAATTGCATATTAATAAAACAAGATAAACTAAAACCATAAAAATTAAATTACACATTTCTACTCTAAAAAATGATTTGATCCCTCTCCCGTGCTTGGTAAATCTCTTTTTAAATAAATCTATATTAGTTGATAAACACGTACCTATAATCACGATTATGATAAGCCACCTAAATCCATAAGATTTTGGCTACTATTTAATCTGCTGCAAAGGATTTTTACTCTCAACTGACATTTTCATCAAGCGCAATGTCTAATCAAAGAAAGATTAAGGTGGTTCAAAACTTGATATATATGCATAGAATTTCAGAGGGGAAGCGGTATCTTGCTTCTCTAAGCCCAACAGCTTCTGATGTGGAAAGGCACTAAATCAAAACGGTGCAAAACAAGAATTATAACTTCCAAAAAAGCATATGAATCACTGGCCTATGACGAATATCACCTACAGAAAAAAGAAAAACCATGACTACTTTTGTCGTCTTGTAATTTTGACACACAAACCAATACCCACCGTCATATCACGAGTGGATGTAGGAATAGAATGCAAAAACGGATTTAAATTTCTATGGGAATAACAGTGATCGCATTTGATCCGAAATATATTTTAAATTTTATGGGAATAACAGTTGTCTACTCTGGTGGGAATATATGAAGCTATATCGTGTAGAATGTTTGGAGTTTAGTGCATGGAGATCGTATTGTTTATCTAATTCGGTTTGTCTCATATGCCCAGTCTAGTTTCTCAGTGGAAGCCATGTGTGGCTTTGGAAAAGAAAAAGTACCAAGTAGCACTTCTTTTTCTAACAGGATTCCATTCGCTGCATAGAACGAGATTCTACTTCATATATATCAACATGACATCACCCATTAGTGTTGTTTGTCAATGAAGTAAACGTTGTGGCTCCCATATGAACTGCTTGGTTTGATTTGTTAGAGAATGTAACATGTATTCAGTTGGGTTCAAATAACTAAAATCTGCATACACTATAATTGGGTATCTACATTGAATATCATATGACCCTGTCCCTCTCAAGATGCCAAATCATATCCAATAGTTGTAGACAGAGCTATTAACATGATGATGTATTTTATATCGGAAATCAGAAATAGGGGTTTTCTTGAGCACTTGTTATTTTGTTTCCATTTTTTCGATCCCGCTGTCGGGAATTAGAAATCAGGTTTCGCCCTTCCAGACTCTGGTTTTGGATTTCCGATCCTAACCTTGATTTGTGTGTGTTTCTTTATATTGGATTTGCTTTTGGATCAATCCGCATTGTCCGATCAGATCGATCAATGGTCACGATCACTCCTCGTCCTTAGCCATTTCTTGGGTATAATTTATTGGTTTTTCACACTGTTTTTGTTATTTTTTACTATGTGTATCACTATAGCTGCTTCGGTTCCCACTGAAGGATTTTGTAACTATCCTCTAATGAACCCCTAGTGTTGTCAACTGGTAAGTGATTTTTCCTCTTATCCATTTGGTTTTCTGGTTAAATAATCTAGTTTACTTTTGATTTTATCCCCCTATTCACCACGGTAAACATGGCACGAAGTGCGAGATCCAAAACTCTCATAGATGAGACGAAATCTAGGGACCCCAATGCTGGGGTATATACTGACACTGAGAGATATGTAACCAAAACCTTCTCCCTAGATTGGGATCACATCTACTCTATCTTCGACAATGATGACCTATCAGAGGTAGAGAATGATGTCCATGCCTTCCAAAACATCTCCAAATCCCAAATCCATGCGATTGGTGCTCACCCACCTATCATTCCTTACACAGATGTCGTCTGCTGATTGGTCAAACTTGACAACCCCAACACAAATATGTTCAGGGATGCTAGTAAAGCCCCTATGGTCTCCTTTAAACCAAAAGTCATTGCAGGGATGTATTACCTCAGGACCCCCCAACAGTTACTCATTGAAGAATTCTTGAAGAAGTCAATTCCCAAATTCAATCTTAATGAATTGATCAAATCTTGGATGGATGTGCCAACTATTTATGCTCATATACCTTACAGACAGTATCCCATTTTTTGGTTCAAAGAACCATATTCACTGCTCGTTGCCATGTTCTGCAGACTATATGGCCTTCCCAACTTCTCATACTTCGGGAATGAATGGGCTCCTATAGCCTATCACATCATTTCCACTAGCAAATCATTTAGTTGGGCTCAAATACTATCAATGGTTTTGAGGGATTTTATTTCGCAAGCACAAAAGACCAAATCATCCAAAAAACTGAAGTTTTATCTTTCTGCTTATGTGGTAGATATCATCTGCTCCTCTTTTTCCTTCCCCGCCATGAATTGGAAGTGGACCAAGAAAAGTCCACATGTTCACATCTATTGATCATCCGTGTGGGAGGACAATTATATTCCTATGATTTATGAGTCTTCTTGGCAAAATATTCACCAAATTTTTACAATATTTTATAACTCGGTGAAAGATTCGCCATAATTTACAATTTGTTTTTAATGAAGTGAAATATTCACCAAGATTTTACAATATCTTATAACTTAGTGAAAGATTCACCAAGATTTTAAAACATTATATAATAAAATGAAAGATTCTCCAAATATTTTATATATACATATTATATTATTGATAACATCGCCTTCAAATTTTCTTATATATTGGAGAGATTTGCCCATTTTTTATACATATAAATCTAGGGGGGTTCTTAAAATCATCCNAGAGAGAGAGATGGGGGATATGTTAGTGGTAGGGGTGAGGATTTGGGGGATTGGGGGTAGGGGTAGGAGAGAGAGAGAGGTACAGAAGGGGGGTAGTGATTAGGGGTAGGAGGTAGAGGGGGGTTTTGGAAGAGAGAGATGGGAGGAGGGGGTTTGTTGGATAGATATACAGAAGGATCAAATTGGTTGTGGTTTTCTAAATGGGGTGTTTGGGAGAGAGAGGGAGAGAGGGAGGGGGGGAGGGACTAGGTAGGGGTTAGGGGTGGGGAAAGGAGAGATATAGAGAGGCGATATGGGTTCATAGATATGGTTAGTATGAGAGAGAGAGAGAGAGGGATATATGGGGAATTTAATGGTTAGATAGAGAGGAGGAGAAAGAGAGGAATATATGGGGGATTGGGGGTAGGGNGAGAGAGAGGTGCAGAAGAGGGTTAGTGATTAGGGGTAGAAGGTGGAGGGGGGTTTTGGAAGAGAGAGATGGGTAAATGGGGTCAATGGGAGAGAGAGAGAGGGATATATGGAGAATTTAATGGTTAGATAGAGAGAAGGAGAGAGAATGGGGGAGGGGAGTTTAGAGAGGCGATGGGTTATGGAATCTAGAAACCAAACCTACAGCTTGTATTACATCTGGTTGTGTAGTTGTTACATATAATAAAATACTAATCATTGACCTATACATAATATGATCTACTTCTAAGGATTCACCATTCTTTCTCAATTTACAACCAACGACCATAAGAGTACTAAAAGGTTTGGATTCATCCATTTTGAATTTTTTCAACATTGATTTGATATACTTAGTTTGAGAAATGAAGATCCATTTTTCTGATTGAGATACTTGTAAACCTAGAAAGAATGTTAGTTCTCCTAACATTGACATTTCAAATTCCTTCTTCATTTCTGATGCAAAGTTTACACTCAAAATTTGTATATCACTTCCAAATATGATATCATCTACGTAGACTGCCACAATGATCATATTTTTGTTTTCAAACTTTATGTACATATTACTATCAGTGACCCCTCTTCAATATCCTTGTTGTTTTAAATAATTCTCAAGTATAGAGAACCATGCCCTTGGATCTTGTTTAAGACCATAGAGTGCTTTCTTAAGTTTGCAAATGTAATTTCTATTTTTTGATAAGAGAAATCCTTCGGGATGCTCAATATAAACTTCTTCCTCAAGTTCTCCTTCAAGAAATGCATATTTTACATCCATATGATATACTTTAAAGTTTTTGTAGCATGAAAAATCTAAAAACATCCTAATGGCTTTGAGTCTTTCCACAGGTGCAAAAGTTTCTTCAAAGTCAACACCTTCTACTTGAGCATATCCTTTACATACTAACCTATCCTTGTTTCTTGTCACATGACCATACTCATTGAAATTGTTTTTAAAAATCCATTTGGTTCCAATAACGTTCATATCCTTAGTTCTTGGGACAAGTTCCCAAGTTTGGTTCTTCTCTATTTGATCCAATCCTCACTTCTGCAAGCTTCTTTAAATGTTTTGGGTTCTATTATCGAATGTAGTGCTTGTTATTCATCAAATAATTTTCTTCTTGTTTTAACTCTTGATTCTTTGTCACCAATTATTTGATTTTCAGGATGATTTTTCTAAACCCAACTAGAGGGTGTTTTTTTGTCTGATCTTGGGGAAACTTCATTCTCATTTTCATGTGATCCTTATTCCCCTAATTTTTCTTCTTCTTCTTCATCAGAAACATCTTCTTTTAGTGAACTTTTTTCTTTTTCCTTACCATATTTTCTTCATCATCGGTTTCTTCAACATGCACACTTTCTTGAATTTGTATTCTCCTTGGTTTAGTATCATCAATAGTTACATTTGCAATTTCTATGATTTTGTGAAACTTTAGATTAAAACATTTGTATGCCTTTTTAGTGGAAGAATATCCAAGAAATATCTCTTCATCTGTTATAGATTCAAACTTCCCTATATTATCATCATCTCTTTTTATGTAGCATTTACTTCCAAAAACTCTAAAATATTTAATTGAAGTTGGTATTCCAAACCATAGCTCATAGTGAGTTTTGTCACTATTCACTCTACGTTGTCCTCTGTTTTGTACATAGAAGGTAGTATATACTGCTTCTCTCCATTAGCCATTAGGAAGTTTTTCTTCATTAAGCATAGTTCTAGTTGCTTCTTGGACTATCTTGTTCTTTCTCTCAACAACTCCATTTTGTTGAGGATTTTTTGTTGTTGAAAACTGCCTCTTGATTGCATGTGTTTCACAAAACTCATTGAATTCATTTGAGGTGAACTCTCCACCATTGTCTGATCTTAGACATTTAATTTTGCGACTTATTTCATTTTCAACAAGAGCTTTGAAGTCTTTGAACTTCATAAAGGCTTCTGATTTTTCTTTAATAAATGCCTCCCAAGTCATCCTTGTATAATCATCAATTAATAACATAAAATAATAGTCGCCTTGAAAGCTTTTAGTCTTTGTTGCTCCACATAGATCAATGTGAATTATTTCTAATGGCTGAGAGGTTGTATGTTATTTGACCTTGAATCTTGTTCTTGTTTTCTTCCCATAAGACAATGTTTACGAACATTATTTGGTGGCTTTATGATCTTTGGAAAATTCCTTACAACTCATTTCTTACTAACTTTTACTAGATTGTCAAAGTTCAAGTGCCCCATCCTTCTATGCCATAGAAAAATTTCATCAATTTGACTCATATAACATTGTTCTTCATTTTTGAGAATGCACACATTACTTGGATTTCTCACAGCAGTCCCAACAAGTTTTCCTCAATCTTTTCTTCTGATTTCACACTTCTTGGAATCATATATATATGTGTGTCCTTGATCACATGTTTGACTCACACTTAAGAGATTAGGTTTTAAGTTCTTTACAAGAAAAACATTTTCAACTTTCATCTTGTCTCTAAGAGCCATTGTGCCTTTCCCAATTATTTCAGAGGATAGATTATCTCCAAAAGTGACGTTTCCTTTTTTATTTCTTTTCAGGCTTATAAACTTACTTGGGTCTCTTGTCATGTGTTTTGAGCATCCACTATCCACATGCCATAGGTTTTGTTTTTCTGTTGCACATAAAACTATTGAACATTCCATGTCATCCTTATTCTTCCAGACCTTCCTTTCCTCATTTCCTTGAGATTTTGTGGTGTTATTTTCCATAGGAATCACTAGTTTACAATTTCTAGCAATATGTCCTTGATTACCACATTTGTAACATTCAATACTATAAATTTGTAAAAGAGAAAAATAATTATAGTTTCTTCCCTTTGGATTGCTTTTAGTAACATTCTTCTTATAGAAAGGATATTGTGATGTGATGCCTTTCCCAATAGGGACTATTAGTTCGCAATTTCTAGCTATGTGTCCAAAATGTTTACAGGCATAACAATTTCCCAAAAAGAATTGTTGATTTCTACTTGGCATATTATCTGTCTTGCTTTTATTTTGAGAAATAACAAATTTTTGACTATATTCTTTTACACCTGGTCTCATAAGTGCATCACCATAACTTCTTTTATTTTCTTCTTTATTTATGACAGAGGATTGTTCTGTCTTCTTTCCATTGTCATAACCTAGTCCAGTTTTATTACTAGATGATCTTTGACAACTTAGGCTGTCATCTAGAGGTTTTGAATTGCTCTTAAACTTTGGTTGAAAGGATTCTTCATTTTTCTTCTTTCTAAGCAAGTTCAATTCAGCTTCGAACTTTTCTAATTCTTGCTCTCTTTTCTTGAGTTGCCTTTTTAGATTGTTTTCAACCTTTTTGGCTTCTTGAAGCTAATTTTTTAAGTCATCAATAATTCTTTATGTATCGTTGTTTTTCTCCTCAAATTATGTCATGTGAAATTTTTTTTTGGTACATCCTTTTATACTTCCCTAATTATTCAAGAGCACTTATAAGTTCTGCTTCAAGATATACCACACCTTCTATTTCCTCTTCAAATATTTTTTCCTCTATTCCCATGAATAGGACTTTAGCATATCTATCTTCACTAGACTCATTTGAGCAGTTATCTTCTTCTTAAATATCCTTTTTTTGTTCTTTGAGTCTTCAAGACACTCATTATCATCTTCTTGTTTGGGATAGGGGCATTTGGAAGTAAAGTGACCAATTTCCCCATAGTTAAAACATTTTAAGGGTAATTTTCCTTTGTACTTACCAATACCTCTCTTAATATTTTTAACAAGAAGCACTTCCTGATCATCATCAGAGTATTCTGATTGAATTTGTTTCGTAGAATTCTTGGCTACCTTATATACTTTAAAAGTTGCTTACTTCTGTTGAGAAAAATCTTGCCTAATCCTCATTTCAAGAGCTATGAGGATTCCATATAGTTCTTCCATGGTGAGTTTGTCAAGATTTTCTCTATCTTCTAGGGTGGAAATATTTGGATTGTAAATCATTGGAAGTGATATTAGTACCTTTTCAACTATTTACTTTTCTTCCAATTATGCTCCTAGCCCTTGAATTTCATTAACAATTTCATGAATCCTCTCAGAGTATTCTAAAATGTTTTCTTCTTCCTTCATTTTTAAACTTTCAAATTGAGTTTTAAAAGTTTGGAGTTTAGCCCTTTTTACCATGGTGTCTCCTTCATAGATGATATGCAATTTGTCCTAGATCTCCTTTTCTATTTTGCAATGCATTACTTTGGCAAAAACTATTTTTCCTAATCCATCCAAAATTGCATTAACAACTTTGGCATTGCATCCATTTTTTTTATTCCTTCGATATCTGTGGGAGGTGATTTTGGACATATATATATATCTTGTTTCTACAAACATCCAAACATCTAGTCCAATAGACATTATATAACTTCTCATCCTAATGCTCCAGTACGCATATTCTTCTCCATTGAATATTGGAACCTTGGTGGATGTTTTTACTTATTGATCCATATTGATAAAGGATCTCTCTTCAAGTGGTTAAACTTTTAATGAAGATTCCTCTTTGATACCAAATGTTGGAATATTGAGAAATACTAAGAGGGGGGTGAACCAGTATTGAGAAATCTATTTAAATTTTTATCACTTAAAACATAATCAACAATAAAAACAAAACACAATATTTTATCATGGAAGCCCATAGGGAAAACCACCAATACTTTCTATTACTACAAAATTGTTTTTACAATGGTGTATGCCTACAACTACATACAAGGATGCTACATCACCCTATTTACCAGCAACTACTTGTAAGAGGATACGACCCCCTAGTTTATCAGCTACTACTGAAAGGATGCATCAACACCCTATTTACCAGCTACCACTGGAAGGAGGCTACGAACCCCTTTTAGGCTTGTTTCCTTCCCTAGCGCCTCCCAACCACCCTTATATGATAATTTGGTCTCTGACTATTGTACACTTATGGATCTTCCAATAGAATGTACTGAGACACTTGATTGAAATTTAAAGCATTGTTTATATACTTTCAAATGTACCTCTTCATCCAATAGTCACATACCTTCATCGTGACTTTTCATAAACAAAAATCAATTCGAAATTACCTCTATGTTTATCATTTTTTAACTCTGTTTAATTTCTCAATAACGATCTTTCACAACGACATTTTCTCAAGGACCTTTCCACAATTGCGGGTTACGGATTACAGATGTGCATTTTGACTTTTCTCAAAAACTACTTCCACAATTACCTTTTCGCATTTGTCTTTCTGCAAATACCTTTCCACAATCATCCTTTTCGCAAATGAAAACTCCATCCTTTCACAATTGTAGACTGGGGGTTGCAAGTCTGCATTTTGACTTTTCTCAAAATTTCTTCCGCAAGACTATTTCCACAATAGAGTTTCTACAACTATGTTTCTGCAATTGCGGATTGTGGAACCTGCTTTTCCCAAATTCCAAAATTGACTTCCGCAACTCTTGTGAGTCGTCGACCTCTTGCGGCTTTGATCTCATTCGTTGATCTGCTATCAGTACGGAACTTAACCTTGCGGTTCTCTTCTGGTCCGTTGATCTATTTTATTGATATGATATGAGTCATCCAACCTTTGTAATTATTTCATCAATGTTGGCTTATGATATCATGTTGACAACAATGCCAATTTACTCAACACTCTGGAACTGTTGAAAAAAATTGTAGGAGCACAATTTACCAAGATAGAATAATTTGTCGAAGAAACACAGGTCAGGATCCAATTAGTGACTTCAACAGAAATGCCAATATGAAACAGAATAAGTCTGAGAAAGGCCCATTTGACCTTGTCATAGGCCTTATCGAGGTCCATTCTCAGAACCAAAGCACTAATATTTTTAACTTAGTTGAATGAAGAGACTCCTGTGAGACTCCTATAGCATCTAGATTTTGTATATTGGATTAAAACCCAAATTGTTCTTTTCAAGCCACCTCTGATAATTTAAGTTCAATTCTATTTGATATAATTTTCATCACCACCTTGTATATCAAGTTGCATAATGCAATGGGCCTGAAATCAAAGAAGGAATTGGGTTTATCTTTTTTTTGTATGAGAGCTATAAAGGTTGAATTAATAGCTCTAGACATATAACCCTCCCTTTTTGACATCTCAACAACATCTGATAAATCCTTCCCATAATATCAAAAAAGGCATTAAAAATCTTCACTGGACAACCATATGGCCTTGGTATTTTATCTTTGGAAAATTTTGGTAAAACAACTTTAACTTCCTTAAGACCTATAGCCCTACCAGCTTCGATACCTTCTTCTCTTGAAAATAAAGAGGGGTAATGACTTACTACCTTCATTTGATCACCTATATTAGCCCTTTTTGGATCCTTGAAAATATTTTTAAAATACTTAACAACATCTTTTGAATATCATGTTGAGAAGATACATGATGACCTTTAGGGGAAGAAATGTCCCAAATTGCATTCAAATTTCTGCGGGTGTACCTATGAAAAAACTTGGTGTTGTTGTCACCAGATTCAACCCAAATCGCTCTGCTTTTTAGACACCATGCCTCCTCTTATTCTTTTAGTAGATCATTTTTATTTTCCTCCAACATAACTAACCTCCCCTTATCTTCCGTAGTGAAACTGTCAAGCATATTCTTCAGGAGAAAACTCACTTGATTATGTGAGATTTTTTTTATATGAGTTGAGTTTCTATGATAGTGAAACATTGTGAGAAAACTAGTATATTAAGATTAAGGATTTTAAGTTCTAGTTAATGTATCATTTGGTTGATCTATAAATGTTATCTTTCATATAGTTAACATAAATGATAATAAATTATATTAAGTGAGTCTCACAAACATCATACTAGTTTAAATTACATCTTATCTTTCATCTTCCATAATCTAGTTAACATCAATGATAATAAATCATATTGAGTGAAACTCACTAATATTTCATTAGTTTGAATCTCTCCATAATTATACTATACTATCCTATTCCTATTACATAAATATTAATTTAATGTTGAGTTGTATCCCTCCTTTTCTTAGCATTAATTTAAGTCCAAGTGATAGAGTGACACAGTAAACCTTATGATAATAGGATATGTTATAGCCTTCAACCTTTTTTTTAAAACATGAAATGCCCATAAAACTACATTCTTAATAAAGGTTTGCAGCCCTTAGACTAACGAATATTGTTACAATACATAGAAACTAGACTAAGTGGGTTAAGAGTAGAAAGTACATTGTACCTTCTTAGTTAAGCCTCGTTCTTTAAGAATTTTTGGTATCATAATTGTATTCTCACTACTAAACCGTACTTATGTTATTGTACTTTAAAATGTTCACACCCTTTAAATCACGTTGTGGGGTTGGGTTGCCATGTCAATGAACTCTTACTCTAGTAGATTTCTTCATGTAAGAAATTTTAAGAATTTTTGGTATCATAATTATATTCTCACTACTAAACAGTACTTTAAAAAATGTTCACACCTCTTTAATAGATTTCTTCATGTAAGAAATTTTAATGTATATTATAATAATTGATTTTATAACTTGAGAATTGTAATATTAAGGCACTTATTGGGATGTAGATTGTTTTATAAACAATCTTATATTGTATGTTTGAAAATATTATTTGAATGGAAATGATTTCAATTTTTCATATGATAATACACTAAGTGGGTTAAACTTTGGAAAGTACATTTAGTTAAGCCATAAGAATTTTTGGTATCATAATTGTATTCTCACTACTTATGTTATTGTACTTTGAACATGTTCACACCATTTATATCATGTGTGGGCTTGGGTTGCCATGTTATGATGAACCTTTAATAGATTTCTTCACGTAAGAAATTTTAATATATATTATAATAATTGCTTTTATAACTTGATAATTGTAATATCAAGGCACTATCGGGTGTAGATTGTTTCATAAACCATGTTAGATTGTAGGTTGGAAAATATTTCAATTTTTCATATAATAATATTTACTAATTTTTATATTTAACAATTATCGGAATATTTTATTGGATTGTTTAATTTTATATTGTTTTAAATATCCAATTTTTTTGACATATATAATATCAATGTGATATTTTTTTGAGTTATGAGATTTAGGCATAGTAACATAATTTAAGGGTATTGGACTTTTCTATATGAAAATTCAAAGACAGTTAAAAAATTGTCAAATATTCGGCATAATACGAATACAGAAAATTTAGTTACATTTTTTTCACATAAAAATTATTTAAATTTTATTACTTTAAAATTTATCATATATATTTTGTTTTATACGTTATTTTTAAATATCAAATATTAGATTAGATTTAAATTAAGTTTATTTTGTAATATAAATATTAGTAACTAGTTATAATATTAGATTTTAGATTTTAGTTACGGTAATAGTTTTTCGAATATATTATTAGAAATTTGTTTTATTGTTTTATTATTTATTTTTGGCGTTCTAATTATTTAATATTTTTATAAATACATTATTAGATAAATTACCCTCTCTAAGACTCTTACAGATTATATATAGAAGTTTTAATGTTTTCTTAGATTTTTTGTGACATGAAATATAAAATATAGACTATAATTGAAGAGAAAAATGGCCCATGATGGGTTTTTTTTGCTAGTGAAATTACAACATGTATGCAAATATTGAATGGTTTATGCATATTTAAAAAAAAAATTAACTTTGAAAAATAAGTTTTTTTAAATCTATAAGCAACCTTCATTACGTATTTTTTCTGTATCGAATCGTATTAGAATCCTATTCATACTCGAATTATGCTACTATAGATTTAGGTAAGGATTCATTGCATGATTCATTATGATATAGTATGCATGGGTCGTTACTTATAATTAAACTTCCATGTGTACACACCTTCATATGTTGCAAAAAATAGTAATTTTTTAATGCTACTTGTAAATGTGGGTTTGATAAGAATTCAAGTTGTGTGGTAGTCCAATAAAGTTATTATTAAATTAATTTAATAATCTAATTTTAACCCATAACCAAACAATTATAAATATATGTCTTTGTAACTACTTTTTTTTATCAATATAAATGTATATGTTTATTAAAAAAGTATTTTACTATAGCAATTTATTATATAATATATTATATAGTAATTAAACAAATTACTAACTTCAATTTTAACACAATCAAAGCCACACACAACAATTATAATTTATTATATAGTTACTAAACAAATTACCAACTTCAATTTTAACACAATCAAAGACACACAACATTTAATATCTTCTTTGTAACTTTCATATGACAAGTATAAAAGGAAAGGATATCTTTCATATGACAAGTATAAAAGGAAAGGATATCTTTCATATGACAAGTTATAAAGTGATTGAAATTCTTCACTTTTAACACAATCAAAGTCACACACAACATTTAATATCTTCTTCATATCATGCATATGACAAGTACACAGGAAAAAGATAGAATTTACATTACAATCTATAAAGTGATTGTGATTGAACATTTTCAATTTTAACACAGTCAAAGCAAACACAACATTTAATATCTTCCTCATATCTTGCATATGACAAGTATAGAAGAAAAGGATAGAATTTGCATTACAAATTATAAAGTGATTGAAATTCATTGGTGATGGATTCTCTAATGTGTTAGGTTTCTAGTAATCTCATTTTGAAGAGTTTATCTAAAATGAAAACATGCACAATTTAATCAACTTATATTGACATGGTGACGTTAATAAACTTAGATCTTGGTTGTGCTTAAATGCTTTAATAACTTGAACATGTTTTTATTAAATATTTAAAGCATGTTAAGACTTATTTAATAAAATCTTTTTAAATTATAAAAACAAATTATTTATATTTTTTATAGGCCAAAATATTAATTATTATTATTATTATTTAATTTGGGAAGTAAAGAGAGGGAGCTAAAAAAACTATTGTTTTGTAATTTTAACATAAATTACGAATTAGATTAGTAATGGATTTAATGGAAAGATGAATAAACCTATAAAAACAATCCATGAATAATTACTAATTGAGTAGACAATTAAGTATTTTTCAAGAAAAATTCAAATTCCTTTTTTCATTTGAATTTGATCTTTAAGCCAAAAAAAATTATCAATGGTATTTGTCTTTAATGGTGCAAAGGGATGTTGTAAGAGCATGCAATGCATTTAAATACAATATTTACTCTGTGGATTTAAAAATAATGAATGAGTAAAGATTTTGATAGTGTGGAAGGATACAATATTATCACCCATGATATGTCGCTGCGGATGATCCTTTTGTACCCTTCTAGAAGGAGTTTTAGTGTTAGGTGTAGGGAAGTCTTCATCATCTTCATGTGTATCTTCCTTCTCTTTGTCTTCTTCTTCGTTATGAATTCTCTCGTCCTTTTGCAAGTCTTTTATTTCATCATCACATGTATTTTTGATACTGTCAATATTTTTCTCTTTCCTTGGTTTTATATCATCTACTTTTATATAAGCACTTTCTACAATTTTATGTAACCTTTTATTGTAACACCTATATGCCTTTTTGGTTGATGAGTATCCTAAAAGGATTCCATCATCAGTCCTAGAGTCGAACTTTCCAAGGTCATCATCATTTCTTTTGATGTAACAGTTGCTGCCAAACACTTTAAAATATTTGACTGAGGTTGGTCTTCCATACCAAAATTCGTAGGGGGTCTTATACTTATTCACTCTAAGTTGTCCTTTGTTAAGTATGTAGACAGCTGTGTATACAACTTCTCTCCAAAATGAATCTGACAGTTTTTCTTCATTGAGCATAGTTCTGGCAGCTTCTTGGATTGTTATGTTTTTCCTGTCAACAACCCCATTCCGCTGAAGATTTTTTGCAGCTGAAAATTGCCTCTTAATTCCGTGACCTTCACAGAAATCATTGAATTCATTTGAGGTAAATTCTCCCCCATTATCTGATCTAAGACACTTGATTTTCATACAAGACTCATTTTCAGCCATTTCCTTGAGGATTTTAAATTTTTCAAAGGCTTCTGATTTTTATTTGAGAAATGCCACCTAGGTCATCCTTGTGTAATCATCAATGAGAAACATGAAATAGTGATCTTCTTGCATACTTTTAGTTTTGGTTGGTCCACAAAGGTATGTGTGTATTATTTCCAAAGGGCGTGATGTCATATGTTCTTTTATTTTTAAAATGGATCTGGTTTTTTTTCCATGTTGACAATGTCTACACACAGAGTTTAGAGGAACTATAATTTTAGGTAGATCTCTTACATCTTCATTCGTGCTTATTTTGGCAAGATTTTCAAAACTTAAATGTCCCAACCTTCTGTGCCATAACCAACTTTCATCTACCACACTTAAGTAACTTTGGTTTTCATTTTCCAATATGTATACATTGTTTGTATTTCTCATAGCAATGCCAACAACCTTTCATGATTTATTATTCTTGATTTCACATTTTTATGAGTCAAAGATGCAAATGTGTCCTTGTTCGCATGTTTGACTTACACTCAGAAGATTAGGCTTAAGTTTTTAAACTAGCAAAACATTTTCTACTTTGATCTTGTTTTTGACAACAGTTGTTCCTTTGTTGATTATTTTGGAGGACAAGATGTCTCCAAAAGTGACTTTTCCCTTATTATATTTTAGTGTTATGAATTTTCTTGGGTCACCAGTCATATGTTTTGAACAACCACTGTCCAAGTGACATAAGTTTTGTCTTTCAGTTTCACATAAGGCAATCATGGAAGTTTCCTTTTCTTCCTTTTCTCTCCAATATCTCTTTTGTTTGGTGTTCAGATATTTGATTGCAACAATATTTCTTGTAGGAGCCTTCAACTTACAATCTCTTGCCATATGTCCATGGTTATTACACCTATAACATACTCTGTCATATTTTTGGAGTAGTGTTTATTTCCATTCGACTTGTTACTTGATGACTTCTTCTTGTATTCATAAACCTTTCTTTCAGTTATGCAGTTTAAGGCTTTATGACCAAAATTATTACATGCAAAGTAGTGACCTAAAATCATCTACAGATATCTATTTGGTCTCTTGGGTGCTAGATCATTTCTATTTTTATCTTGAGAAATTAAGTCAGCTTTATTGCTTCTTTCCCTTTTAACTGGAGTCTTTAGTACTTCAGCATAGCTTTTCTTACTTCCTTCTTGATTTGTGATAGGAAAACTCTCTAGCTTCCTTTCTTTAACGAACCCCAAACTAGACCTATCACCTGATGGTCTTTGGCTACTTAGAATGTCATCTAGAATCCTTGACATTTTCTCAAACTTTGATTTGATAGATCCTTCATCAAGATTTCTCTTGAATTGCATTATTTCTTCTGCAAGCTTTTCAGACTCCTGTATTCTTCTTTTGATTTGTAGGTTTAGGTCCTCCTCAATCGTTTTGGCATCTAATAGTTTAGCTTCCAACTGAATAATGATAATATTTGATTGTCGGTTATTTTTCCTACATTTCTCAAGTTCTTCAAGGGCGCTAACAAGTTTAGCTCTTAGATCTACTTCTCCTTCTACATCTGAGTCACTATTTGAGGCTTGAGTGTCTATACCCATAGATAAAACTTCAGTTTCTTCAACTTCTCTTCCATCTGAATCTTCACTATCTTCCATGGTGTAAACAATTTTATTTTTCCCATAGGGTTTTTTCTTGTTTCCTGGTTTACCCATTTTCAATTTCGAAGTTTTTTTTTCTTCATTCTCATCTTGTTTAGTGTAGGTACATTTAGAGGAAAAATGTACAATCCTTCCACAATTAAAACACTTTAAAGGTAAATTCCCCTTGTATTTTCCAGTACCTCTCTCAATTTTATTAATGAAAAGAGCTTCCTCATCATTTGGGTTTTCTGATTGATTTTTATGGAGGATTTAAAAGATGCTTCTTTTCTTGAATATCCATTTTTTCTTGTTCTCATCTCATATGCAGGGCGAATTCCATGTAACTCATCCATTGTTACCTTTTTAAGGTCATCTTGTTCTTCTAAGGTGGATACCATTGGGTCATATCTCATTGGTAATGTTCTTATTACCTTGCTTACGACTTCTTTTTCTTTTAATTTTCCTCCAAGCTCTCTGATCGCATTAACAACTTCATCTACTCAAAGAAGGTATTCCTCAACATTCTCTTCTTCTTTCATTTAAGACTTTCAAATTGAGCTCTATATGTTTGAAGTTTGGATTCTTTGACCTTAAATTATCCTTCATAGATAATCTTTAATTTGTCCTAAGATTGTTTGGCAGATGTGCATTACATAACTTTAGTAAATACCGAGTTTGTTAAACCACTTAATATTGTGTTTAGGGATTTGGAATTACCTTCATATTCACCTAGTTCAACTGTGTCCATAGGGTATTGGTTTCCTATATTACGTTCCTTTTATGTTTCTTCCCAAACCTTCCATCCCAGGGACATCAGATGACACCTAATTCTTACACTCCGATAAGCATAATTTTCTCCGGTAAATAATGGAGGTTTGTTAGTGGCCAATCCTTCTTGTTGATCCATTGTGGTTTTTGGATGGGATATTCCTTCCAGTGGTTAATTTCTTGTGAAGGAACCTGCTCTGATACCAATTGTTGGTTTATCCCAGAATAATTAGAGGGGGGGGGGGTGAATTAGTATTGTCCTTTAAAAAAAAATACACAAGAATCAACAATCAAGACACAGATTTTATCGTGAAAACCTCAAAGAGAAAACCACCAACAAAAACTCATTAATAAGATGAATTTTACAAAATTGTTTATCTACTTCTACATAAAGGATGTAAACACACCCTATATTATTCCTGCAACTACAGACTAGGATGCTACAACACCCCTATGGTTTTCTATCTTCTTCAACAGACACAGATTCTATGACACCCTATTCTCCAGCTACAACTGGAAGGAGGCTTTGACCCCCTGCAGACCTGTGGCCTACCCTAGCACCACCCTACCACCCTAGACTGATGTTCTCACTATTTTAGAATAGTTGAAAAACTATAAACTTTGGAATCTATCAAACTTACTAACAGAGACCCTTTATTCTTTACACATTCATTCAATAAATACCTTTTACCTAATACCTACCAACACATCTCTCCATAGTTGCGTTCTTTCATTTTGGATCATGACTATTTACTTATAGACATACCTCTTCATCATCTACATATTCAACCATCGCATCATTTCATCATTAAGTTTCAACAAATGCACCATTTCGTTCTTCTCACAACTCAGAATTTATTTCCGCGGCCCTGTTTATCGTTTTTTGGTGCTTCTGTAATCTTCTTCTCCAGATACAATCCGGACCATTGATCTTATGTCTGAATCTCTCTGGACCGTTGATCTACTTTGCAAATTTCCTCTTGAAACCGTATCTCTACACCAGGCTTCTCTTTCAATGATTCCCAACCATTGATCTTCATCGGGATTCTCCATGAATGTCGATATTCATATTGCAGGATGCTGGATGTAACATTTCCAAAAATCATATCTTGACTTTCCACAAACTTCTTTCCGCACTTCATTTCCGAACCATTTATCTGTTTTAGAGAAATTAACTTCATCCGTATGATCTCTCCATATTGTGGGATGTGGGATGCAAGATGTAACATTTCCTAAAAATCATATCTCGACTTTCTGCAAGATTCTTTCTACAACAACAATTCCACATCGTTGATCTTTTGTGGGTGTTTTCCTGACCGTCAATTTCCATGATGCAGATTGCGGGTTCATAGAATCTTTAAACGTTATTTCCACAATTCCCTTTTCGCATTTTTTTTCCACACCGTCGATCTCTTTTGGAGGAAGTAATCTTAGCCGTCTGATCTTGATCTTTTGCAGAACTTCATCCTCCCACCTATATTTTACAGAATTGATCCTCATCCATTGGATCTCGTGCGGGATGCTTCCTAACCGTCAATTTCAGATCGAATTCGGATATTATCATGACTTTGTGGATCTGCACAATCTCTTTGTAGAAATCCTTTGCAACTGTTTCTAACAATTTTGTCATTCATACTGCATCTCTACTTCTACCATACCTCTGTTCTTTGTTTCATTAACTGTTGTTTACATCATATTGTCGACACTATCTTGGAAGTATTCAAATCAGTCATTCATGCTATCTTATCATCCATGTCCATCTCATTCATCTCATATGTGTCATGCCACATTCTCAACTATGCCATGCTATGCCATTACTACCTTAGTCTTTCACTGAGTTTGTTCGTGCCATCATATCCACTGATTATTCCTTTGTAATTCATGAACACCTTTGACATCAATGACAACTATATAATCAACATCCTTCCAAATTCCCCACACAACATAAGGAAGGAATTTCCCTTCACTGATCCACAACCCCTCAGGATATCTAACCCTTATAGTGCTTACTAGTGTTTGTCGTAAGAGTCCAAGAAAAATGTGTTTTTCCATTGACTTGGAAAGTTATTGACGTGGCATGAAACGTTCATGCTGAGGTGTTATATAATTTTGACCATGCCACCCTCCGTCGGTTTTCAAGGCACAATACGAATTAACCTCAGGCATTGGCGGTTTCTCCATTGGCAAAATATGTAACTCCTTATGGAGAAAGAAATTTTGAAAATATATTTGAGGATTATTTTTCATTTAAAAGAGGACATGCATCCCATGAGGTTTTGGCTCAACTCCTTTGCCATCCCCTATTAACTACCATGCACATCAACGAGGATTTATGAGTCACGGTCATTGATCTTCCAAAAGGTATGACAGTGGGATCATTGTCCACTCATTATTACACATCGTGCATGTTTCCAAGGAGTTATGCCCCATGAACGTTGATCTATCCTATCATCAAACAATCATATTTCCATCCACACATTGCTAACCATCATGCAAGTTGTTAAGGTGCCATCAACTATGCTCGTTGATCTTCTCTATTGATCAATGATCAGATCTCTAGCTAATCCCGTCTACACCCATAGCATTCAGTCACCTGTGTTTAGGTTCTATGTGGTAGGTCCACATCATGCCTTTCAACAACATGGTTCCTCCATGTCACCCATCCACATGGCATGGGTGTGGCCCACTTAAAATTACCAAAAAAATGAAATTTTGAAATTAAACAAAATTTTAATTTGGCATTAAGAGGATTAATTCAAAATTATGGATAGCCCCTTATCTGTTTTAATAGAACCAAGATTCCATAAAACCAATATTCCCACTACAAATTTGCAAAATTTAAAAAATTTCACCAACCAGTTTACCTCTTCTAATGGTAAATCACGGATCTAAACCATGATCTGGTTAGAATACCATCCCTCAATTAAAGCCATTTTCACAGGGAATTTCATGCGCAACTTAAACTTTTATTCCTGTACACTTACTTTCATACCCATACAGCTTAAGTGTTATAACAAGAAGCTCGGATTTCACTCTATAATGTCCCCATCTCTCAATCCGAGCAACAAGAGGGGAGATTAACTTATCTGGGGCCTCTAAATTTTGCCCCACAACCATAATTGTGAACTCATAATAGTAAAAACAAAAACATGTGTGCAGAGACATAAGAAAAATACACAGTGGAAAAAACTCAATCCAAAGACACATCATGCAATTTGTAGGAATAATTATCACATGAATTTAAATAAAAATAATTGCACAATAGATCCAAAGAATACTTATCTTTAACAAAGACTATACGAGCTACTAGTTGTGTAAGAGTGGTTTTCCACCCAACCATAGGAATTCTATACAATATATACTCTTTCTACTAAGATGCCACCCCCAAGACGGAATATGAGGCCACCAGGGTGAAGAGAAAACCTGCAGGATTCTCTCACTTAGTCCACAACCAATTATGTTGTATATTCGTATCCAAAACTCTTATAGAGATCTACAGAGAGCTCACTCAACCATCATAGCCATGGTACCCCTTCCAAATGCCCCACACAACACAAGGAAGGAATTTCCCTTCACTAATTTATAGTTTCCTCAGGAAATCCAACCCTTGCAATGCTTACCATTATGTGCAATAAGAGTCCAACTTGTTGTATGATATTGGATAACCTCATGTAGCACAAGTTATGGCTTGGTATAGTACATAAAAACCCCTCCAATTGAAGAGAAAGTATTGATGTGTCTTCATAGGAAGCAATAGATAAAATCCCCATCATTTAGTCATGGTACATGACTTAGGAAACTAGGGGTTGTGATATCTTGTGGAAAGAATCCATATGAACAGAGACATGGTCAAAGTCTCAGAGAATATTGATACTCAAGAAGAGTTATAGTACAGTCTGTTAGAGAAAAGTTAAACCTATAAAAGAGGTAGTTGGGGTGCTGCAATATAAACAGAAGGATCACTAAGAAAGTGATAATAACTTGAAGAACATCATAGAGAATTGAAATCTCACATAGAACTTCTCCATATAGCAGAATATTCAAGAAGTCAACAAATGTTGAAGAGTGAAAGAAAAGATAAGACTTTATTTATGCATATCATTACATATTTTTTGTATAATATTGTACGTGATGGATTTAAAATCCATGGTCTCTAGTTTAGAGAAACTTTATTCTGGATTGGATCCAGATGATTCTACTTTGTGTAAGTAGTTGGTTGGTCTTTGAGCATTCCTGTTGTATTTTATGCTTACTACTAAGCATGTGTTTGAGTACCTTTGAGGTACATTAGAATAGGATATTTATTGTATTTGATACATGGAAGACCTATTATATGATCATGTTATCCAACTATTGTTTATCCTAAGTTAAGAAATGTAATTTGAGGAGAGTACTACAAAAGAAAATTGTGTTTTGCTGATAGTACTACATACTGAGGTGTAGTGTAGCTTGGGAATCTGCCTACTAGGGTGAAAGACTTGAGCCTACACTCATTAGGTGTTAATAGTCAATCTTTCTTGAAAATCCTATATGTTTATTATGATAAAACACATTTGAGATGAAGTTTTACTTCATTAAAGTTATGGTCATGAATTCCAGTACATAGGTAATAATGAGAAAATTGCAAATTTGTGACAAGCCTCTATCTGTGACGAAGTTCTGGCACTTCTCAGATAAGATTGGAATGGAAGTGAATGTCTCCCTCACTGAGAGGGAGTGTTGAGAGTACAACTTCAGGAGTTATTCTCCATGACCTTATGTTGTATTAAGGTCTAAGACTTGTGTTGTAATAAATTCTGGAATCTATGTTGTAATTAGATCCATATCTTCTCCACAACCTTATGTTGTATTAAGGTCTAAGACTTGTGTTGTATAAAGTCCAGAACTTATATTGTATTAAGTTCACATGACATTGTCATATTTCAGAGAGATGATTGTAATAGAATGCTATGGTTAAGAGCATGACCTTGTGTTAAGTTCCAAGTCTTGTGAGTAATATCAAGTCCTACAAATATCTTCATATGATTGGGGTGGTAAATCTTGTGAGTAATATCAAGCTGAGACTTGTGAGTAATCTCAAGTTCTACAAATATATTTATGTTTTGAGGTAATGTAATTTACTATGTAAAGTGGATATAATATGTGATGTATGGCTAGTCATGGTCAATAGGTGCTACAAGTCTCCTTTAGGGATTAACTACCCATAGAGTGATTTACTTTAGCATGTGACTATATGACCCAGGGTAATACATATGATCATAGGTTTGAAACAATTCTTATGAGTATGATATGATATATAATTTATGAAAACACATATGGACCATGCAAAGATCATTAATATAAGCACAGAGATGGAGAGAGAATTCGAATTTCCCATGTTACAACCAAGTGAACTCGAATTGATAAGACATTAGTTATGGTAAACAAGATCAGTTAATTAAGGAATCAACCCATTAATTAACGCAAGTGGTTGTTGAAGATGAAACTGATGGAGAAGCACTAGTTATGTTTAGTTATGTTCAGTTACATTCAGTTTTGTTCAATTACATTTAGTTCTCTTCAGTTACATTCAGTTCTGGTTAGTTACATTAAATTATGTTCAGTTACATTTAGTGATGTTTAGTTACACTCAATTCTATTTAGTTACATTCAGTTATATTCAAATACACTCAGTTGTATGCAGTTACACTCAGTTGCATGAAGTTCGGTTCAGTACAGTCAGTTAAAAACTCAGTTAGAGTTAGTTAATTAATGGAAGGAACATATATTCTTGTGGGAGATAATTATGGGGTTCCATCCTGGCACCAAGACACTAAGGGCACATATCTTCTAGTGGGAGATAATTATGGAATGTCAACTTGGCACCAGGACAATGGGGGGCACATGATTGAAGATGTATCATTAGTCTAACTATTAATAAGTTATTGATGCATGCAACCATTCTATGTTTGTTGTATAACATAATTTGACTTGTTATTTAAGTGATATGCTCTTGGCAAGTTAGATTAGGTGTTCCATTTGATCTCCACTCTCTGGTGCTCTCGGTGAAAAAAATCTACTTGTTGGGTATATGTTATTTCTTTGCATGTGTGTGTGGAGGGGAGGTGTGCATGTTAGCATTGCGCCTGACGATCAAGGGATTTGAGTCTATTTTCTAATCTATTAGCGTTGTGTATTTCCTAATTTGAGCTGTGCATGTTAGCTTTGTGTATGTTATATTATATGTAATTTAATCCTCGTTAAGGGATTAGTGTCTATTTTCTAATCCGGGTTAATGGATTAGGGAATTGGATGTTGTTGAATACCTATGTTTTGTATTGTGAGGATTCATAATAATAATGAGAAAATAGGAGGTAAGGATCCAAGTTTTGTTGGTTTTCCTAGTTAAGGGTTTCCAGGGTAAATCTATGTGTTTATGTGCGAATTATAAGGTGTCATCACTATTTTTATTAAGAGAATATGTATGCTTTCCTTCTCTACACAGGTCATGTGGTATCAGAGCTCGATTTTGGCATCAGGGGGATTCCTTTGTTGTTGAGGGTTCAACGCGGTTGATAGATATTGGGTCTATGATAAACCTGGATTCAGTGCGATCTTTGCAGTGTTGATTTGTGCATCAAAATAGAATGACAAGAAGTTCGAGAATTGAGATTGAGAAATTTAACGACCATAATTTTGAGCCATGGAAGCTCAAAATGGAGGATATTCCTGTAAATCGAGAACAATGGATTATTGTGGATCCAGGTACGAAACCCACTGCAATGTCATAAGTTTATTGGGATAAATTAGAAATAAGGGCGAGGAGTATAATACGATTGTGCTTATCAGACTCGGTGTTGTTGAACGTATCTAGTGAAGATGGTGTGGTAAATATTTGGGCAATACTAGGGAGTTTGTATCAATCAAAATCCCTTGTGAACAAATTGTTTCTACAAAAGAAAAAAATTCACCTTAGAATGGATGAAAATGACACTGTAACATAGCATATGAATGTCTACAATACTTTGGTAAGTTAGATAACCTCTGCTAGAATTAAAATGGCTGAAGAAGATAAAGGTATTACATTATTGTGTTCTTTTCCAGATTCCTGGGATAACCTAATTGTTGCAATAGGTAGTGCTAGACAAGCGACCTTAAAATTTGATGAAATAGTATCATCCCTACTATCATAAGAGATGAAGAGGAAAACCATGGACACTCATAGAATGGATTCCTTTTCTGTGAGAGGTTTCCCTCGAGAGAGAAACAAAAATAAAGGATCTATGGGGAGATCTAAATCTAAAGGTAGATCTAAATACCTGGGAAAAGGAATAAGGAAATGATAGAAATACGGTATAGATGGGAACTATAAAAAGGATTGTAGATCTAAGAATATTGAGAAAGAAAATGGATGTGAGGATACCCCTTCTAGATAGGTGAATACCTCCTTATAAGGAGGAGGAGATGTGTGCCTATCTTCCACGGGTAATCATTCAGAATGTGATATATGGTTTATTGGCTCAGGTGTGTCATGGCATATGACACCTCATAGGGAGTGGTTCTATGAATATGAAAAGTACAATGTAGGATATGTGTACTTGGGAGACGATTCTGTTAGACACTAAGAGGGGGGGGGGTGAATCAGTTTGAAGCCAATTTTACAACTTTTCTTAACTTGTCATAATTAACTACCAATTCATCATTCCATTATTCTACCAATCTCATAATCATTTCATAAAATTCATCATTCACATATCATAGCATATGAATAATCAAGAACCATTACACAAAATAACACAACATCATATAATTTTGAAATATTTTTGTATTAGTTTTGGTGCGGCTACAACTGTTAGGTAAAATCAACACCTATTGATACAAAGAGAACCTACTCTTCATCCATGACCCTGCCTATTTTTCTTAGACCCTACTAAGAAGGGTTTGAGGTATCCTAACCTCAAAAGCAAGACACACTTGCTTTTACAATTATAGCTCACTGACGCTTCATATTTCTGTCCACGTCATCACTGTCATATTAAACATCACTACTGCTGGTCATCTACTGCTGCAACACTCTTCTCAATATTCTTTGTTCATCTTCTGTTGGCCAACACTGCTCATCGCTTCATTGGTCAATATCTGCTTCAATAGGTCATCATTGTCAAGCATGCATCATTAGGCATCATCACAGAAAAAGGCACTCATCATCATGTACTATTGGTCAAGGATCATGTCAATTCATTGTAAAACATCACTAAGATCTTCCCATCATCTAGTACAGGTTGAATGTGTATGACTCTTGTCCATTCAAAAGATCCTCATTAACTTACACTCTGTTGTTCATGTCATGTCATCAATTTGTCCATAGTCTGGTCTTTCCTTTGCTTAGCAACTCATCACTGGTGTATTGCAGTCAACAATTCAATTTGTGATCTCTGCTCACAATATAAGATAGATAACCTTCAAAAAGGATTTATCTGCTATAATATCAGTCAACTTCTGCTTATCATCCTGTCACTCACCTGTCATGTTCAACTGTAGCCATCAACTTGTCTCTGTCAAGTCAAGCAGTCATTTGTCATGTCATCAACTATTGTACTTACTTTCATTTAGCTTTTCAAAGTCGGTTTTCTTTTATTGATCACTGTAGAGTACTTGGCCAATGCACAAGTAACTTGCACAAGGCATTGCAAGGATTTCTCACTATCAACTTAATCAACAATCTTCACATACTCAACTCATTCAACAAGTACTCCAATCTACTCATTTCTTATGTTTAGTTCTGCTTATACATAGGACTTCAACTTCATGTCAAATCACAAAAGGAGTCAACTCACTCACATTTACTGTAGTTACATCATGCACACATCAACGTTGCATAAGCAAAGGTTTGCTTAAGTGCACTGTACATTCCTCACAAAAAATCTGTTATGTCAAACCCATTTCAAGTCAACTTCAAGGTCTACTCCAAGACTTAAACATGTTTCAAACTTTCACCCAATCATACATACAGTTATGTTCTAAAACTACTGCAATCACTATCTTAGAACAATCAACAATTTGAACAAATACTATGTGGATGAGTATATACTGCCACTCAATGCCATCAACCATTTTAATACATGTCTGGGATTAGTGGTTATTCACAAATGACCTTGATTGTTTTCTAATGATAACATTTGTTGACATGAAACTTTATGCACTTTATCAAACATATAATGTAGTTTTCCTGTGGCTCTTTTTTTTATGAATGCTATGGATGTTTCAAAGGGAATAACCAGTGATAAATTGCTGTTGTACATAACCTTGTTACATGGCTGTCCTCTAATTGTATCTGCCTAAAACAATTCAAACTTCAAACTTATGCTACTGGTCACTGAATAATCTCAGTAAAAAATGTTCTCCAACTGTGGAAAATTCGTGAGGTTAGGGCATCATTCCACCCATATCTCAGACTCTTTGAGGGCTGTGTAAATTCGGGACTGGTGTGAGAATGCTGATATAACCCAATGCAATTCCAAGAGTGGACTGCTCCACCTCCTCTGCTGTTGCTACCACCGAAAACTAGATGGCCTCAATGAGGATTGTCACCTCAAGTCAATCTACCTTTTCTTGCACAATTTATTCTTCTACATGAATTATTACTGTGGTTGATATATCAAAACCTTTTATTATCAAGCCCGGTCAATAAAACTTCATGAATCACAGACTTAAGTCTGCTCCAAAATCCAGATGCCTCCAACCCTTATACATTCATTAGCACTGATATTTAACAATTTAATAACAATATTGGATGTTAAAAGGTATATTTACTTGATCCCATGCTTATGAAAGATGGTACTCAATAATATTTCCAAGTCAATGGAAGCTTACTGTTACAAGAGTGTCTACTATCTCAAACTGAGCAGGATCATTTCTATAGATGATTAGAGGCTTCCTTCAAATTAGAATTAAGCTTAACATTTGAGATCTTCAACTGCCAACACGTGAGAAACTCTTGATTAAGTCTTCATTTCTTACTTGATCGAGGTTCAGAGATCAACTTCAAATACATGCCATGAATTTCTTGTCTTTTGGAAGTCAAAGTAGCTTTAGACTTGCTTGCTATCACAATACTCCTATATACCCAAATTTAGAGATCTTCATTGCACCTTCGTTCAGAGAAATCCACCCAAAATTCAGAGAGTTTAAAAATTGACTGTGGCTATCAAAAATATCAGACCACTCCTGTGTTTTTATCAAAATACTCCTGCGTTTTCATCAGAATGCTCCTGTGTTTTTCTCAGTGGACTGCTCCTTCGAAATTTGCCTCAGTCAAACCTCCGAATTTTTCCTCAGAGCTCTTTCCAAAATTCACACATCAAAATGAGGCGGATTGCCTCTTATTTATACACATTTCTCATTAATTTTATGGAGCCGACTTGTCAAAAATAATTTATTTTTGAATTTGAATTTTGAATTTATTTTTGGAGCTGACTTCAAGATCAATTAGATATGAGTTTTTATTTTATATTTTTAATATTTAATTTGAATTTAAATCTTATTGGGGTCGACCTTCACATCATCATTGCCAAGGGTTTTACAAGCCACAAGGGCTTCATTAAGGATCCCATTATCAAGGTGCCATTTAACCATCCATATTCACAAGGGGCCACAAACAAGGGTTGTTTGTTTCTTCCATAATTAAGGGGTTTCACACACACATGATCCTATTCAAAAAGCTTCTTCATCATACCTTCATGCAAGTTCATGGCCATCCATCATATAAGTGGGTGCAAGTTCTTCCTTATGCACTTAGGACCATCTTCAAGAATTATCATCTCCATCAAGGCTCATCATGCCATCTAACCATATCAAGTGCTACTAGTGGGCTCCATGACCTTTGCAAGGGTATTAGGGTCTTCATCAACGGTTCCAAGTCTTCATGGGATTCTTCAACATACCAAGGACACGTTCATGGGTTCCATAACATGTCAAGGATCTTACAAGGTCATCATCATCATATAAGAGCTCTGTGACTTCGTCAAGGGTTGCAAGGTCATCAAACCACTCAGCGTGAGTCCAAGGAATTCTTTAGGGTTTCTTCATTCACCTCAACCACACCATGAGGCCTCCAAGGGCCAAAATCCATTGTGCCATCACTTGTGGGGAAAATGGGCCTTCTTCTATGGTAACATGACACCATCAGAGCATAAATGACCACAAAATGGGTCATTAGTGCTTCTCCAACCCATCTAGGGTTTCTCCAATGTCTACCAAGGGCTTCAAGACCATCTCCAGGGTCTTCAATGTCTTCAGCAAGGTGGCGGCTTCAAGATTCATCCTTGTGGGTACAAGGACCTTGTCAGCTAGGTACAAGGTGCTTCAAGGCACAAACCCACTCTGTAAGGGATCAAGGCACTGCAGGTGGGACTTGGTGGCATCAATGACATCTTGTGGGGCCACTGCAAGTACATGTTGGCATCAATGAAAATTTCATCAACAGATTCACCAGCCAATGTCATTGGACGTAGTAGAGTCAAGATTAAACTGAAAGATTGAAGGATTATAAATCTACCTGGAGTGCTATAGATTCTGAATCTAGCAAGCAACTTGATATCTGTCGAAAAGATGGATGTTGCACATGTAAAGATTGTGTGTGGAGATGGTGGTTGCAAAATGGTTTGAGGATCAATGGTATTGATGAGGGGATTTTGGCATGGAACTCTGTACAAACTATTGGGAAGAACCATCATTGATGAATGTAATGGTTATGGTGTGCTTGATGAAAAAGGTAAAGATGACAGAACCCTAACTACATCAGGAGGAAAGACAATGCTATGGCATAAAATATTGGTGCATATTAGAGAAAAGGGACTTCAAGCATTACAAGGTAAAGGTATGGTTGAAGGTATGACTAATTGCACTCTGGATTTTGATTTCCGTAAAAAACGCATATATGGAAAACAAAATTGAGTAATATTTGCATCTAGTGCTACAAGAGCAAAGGGAACTCTAGAATTAATACATAGTGATGTGTATGGACCTATTCCTGTTCCATCATTAGGAAAATCAGTGCATTATGTTTCATTTATAGATGATTTCTCAAGGACCACATGGATCTATTTCCTTTGAAAGAAATATGAAGTAATTGCTAAGTTTAAAGAATTTAAGGCTCTTGTAGAAAATCAGTAAAAAAAGGAAATAAAGGTGTTGAGGACAAATAATCATGGAGAGTTTTGCAGGAATTAATTCGATAATTTTTGTAAGAAGTGAGGTATATCAAGCCAGAATAATACTCCATACACACCTCAACATAATGGAGTTGTTGAGAGGATGAATAGGATGTTGATGGAAAAGTAAAGGAGCATGCTAAGCAGTGTTGGGATAGGACAAGAATTCTGGGCAGAAGCAGTGGATACAACATGTTACTTGGCAAATCGGTCACCCACATCAGCATTGATTGATAAAAATCCATAAGAGGTATGGAATGGTAAGAAACTCTCTATTAAGCATCTGAAAGTTTTTGGTTGTGATGCTTATGTACATGTTCCAAAGGAGAAAAGGAAAAAGTTGGATAACAAAGTTGAGAAGTGTATCTTTATTGGATATAAAGATGGTATTAAAGGTTATAAGCTTTGGAATCCTATAACTAAGAATATTGTTTACAGTCGAGATGTTTTGTTTAGAGAGGTCAAAGAAGTCCCCAGACAGGAAGTGAATCCAATGGAAAAAAACCATAGAAAATAGAGTTTGAGTTAGAAGGTGAATAATCTGACTCAACAAAAGAAGCTGAATCAGAAGGAGAAGAACCTCATACCCCAATTTTGAGGAGATCATCTCGAGAAAGAAGGAAAATAGAAAGGTAATCCCCTCATAATTTTTTCTCTCATATTTCTTTGTCACTGATGATTATCCTATAAATGTGAAGTAAGTTGTTGATTCAGAGGATAATGATCTCTAGAAAAAGGCCATGGTTTAAGAAATGGATGCATTGGAAAAAAATGAAGATTGGAATCTATTCAAGTTACCAACTGGAAGAAAAGTTGTTGGGAGAAAATGGTTGTTTAAAAAGAAGTTGAATGCATAAGGTAAAGTGGAGAAGTACAAATCCTGCTTGGTAGCAAAGGGATATTCTAAGGTAGAAGGAATTGATTTTGGTGAAATATTTTCTCTAGTTCCAAAATTAACTTCTATTAGATTTCTTCTTGCTATTATAATTGCTTTTGATCTTTGAAGTAGAGCAGATGGATGTGAAGACAACATTCTTACATGGGGATATGGAATAAGAAATATACATGAAACAACCAGAAGGGTTCATAGTAAAAGGAAAGAAAGAGCTAGTATCTAAACTAAAGAAGTCCCTTTATGGTCTAAATAAATATCCAAGGATATGGTACCAAAAGTTTGACACATACATACTTGGATTGGGGTTTGTGAGAAGCAAAGTTGATCACTGTCTATACTGCAAAAAAATTGGTGATCACTTCATTAACATACTATTGTATGTTGATGACATGTTTCTGATTGGAAACGACAAAGATGTTATAAAGGAGGTGAAGTCTCAGCTGTCCTCCAAATTTGATATGAAATATCTAGGTGCTTCAAAATTCATTCTAGGAATGGATATAAGAAGAGATCGTGCACACAAGATGATCAGTTTATATAAAATAAAATATGTTGATACCATACTACAAAGATTTAACATGTAGGAAAGTAATCCAGTCAAGGTTCTTATTCCCGTAGGTGTAGAGTTATATGTAGAGCATTGTCCCAAGACACATGAAGAAGAATACATATCACGAGTTCCATAGACCAGTGCAGTTGGTAGTTTGATGTATGCAATGGTCTGTACTAGACCAGACATTGCTCATGTAGTGGGAGTTTTGAGCAGATATATGTCAAATCTAGGAAAGGATCATTGGACAACTGTAAACAGGGTCTTCAGATATTTGTGTGGCACCACAAATTATGCAATCTACTACCAATGAAGACCTGGACCAGAAAGAGTAACAAGTATACATGGATTTGTTGATGTAGACTGGGTTGGAGATATTGAACATAGAATATGTACAAGTGGGTATGTGTTTAACCTATTTGTAGAAGTTATCAGTTCGATGAGAAAGAGACAAGCTGTAGTTGCACTCTCAACTACAGAAGTTGAATACATGGTAGTCACTCATGCAAGCAAAGAAGTTGTATGGTTTGAAATATTGTGTTCAGGTATTGGGTTTGTACAAAAATTTGTATTGTTAGATTTCCATAGCCAAAGTGCAATATTCGTGGGAAAGAACCCTGCTTATCATGATAAGACAAAGCATATTGATGTGCAATATCACTTTTTGAGAGATATGTTTGAAGACAAGAAGGTGATGCTGGAGAATTTTGACACCTTGAAAAAATGTTGCAGACTCATTAAAAAATTATGTTAGTTTAGAGAAGTTCTCTTGGTGTGGAGAATATATGGGCATTGATGACCTAAACCTATGACTTTATGAGTACATGACTCATTTCTATGCAAATGAAACAACAAGTGGGAGAATGTTGGGTATATGTTATATTCTTTGCATGTGCATGTGGAGGGGAGGTGTGCATGTTAGTGTTGTGTCTGACAATCCCTCAATTTGGGAATTTTCTAAAAATATGTAACTTAATCTCGATTAAGGGATTGGAGTCTACTTTCTAATCCGGGTTAATGGATTAGGGTATCAGATGTTGCTGAATACCTATATTTTGTATTATGAGGATTCATAATAGTAACGGGAAAATAGGAGGTAAGGCTCCAAGGTTTGTTGGTTTTCCCGGTTAATGATTTCCAAGATAAATATATGTGTTTATGTGTGAATGATATGGTGTAATATCTATTTTTCTTAAAAGAATATGTATGCTTTGCTTCTCTGCACAGGTTTAAAACTTACACTGATATTGTGTTGTGATCATTCTCTTCCACTTATCAATCATACTGAATATTGTTTTCTGGGTTTTTTATACTCTAAATCAATGGAGGGTTTTCATAGGGTATATCCTGTGCTCTATGGTTTGATTTATGTCTTTGGATTATTGATGAGATTCATATGCACAGTTGTTGTGGATTAAATTTTTAAAGTTCAATTATATTCACATTTTTCACAATCACTAACAATAGATGGTTTGAAGGGTTTGAAAGGGGACATACAAGATTTGAAAGAAACATTGACAAGATTGCTACAAGAAATACTTCCTAGAAGTGACAAGATCTCCCATGAAATTCATGATGAAAAAAAAGGAACATACATCATAACTTTAGGGACTCTAACTTGGTGTCAAAAACCAACTACATACCAAACATCGATATGAGGAATTTTGATGGCACAAATTTGGTAACATGGATACTATAGATGGAGTAGCTATTTGAGATACATGACGTGTGATCCCGGACAAATGGTATGCATTTCATCTTTATATTTTTATCTTAATCAATTTGTGTGGTATATATGGATTTAATCACATAAGTCACTTGTCACTTGGACAATTTTTACAAAGGAATTGAGAGCACATTATGAGGACACAAAAATCTATACCTTCTTTAGCCAACTGATAAATCTCAAACAAAAAGGGTTCAGTTGGGGAGAAAATTGAGATATTCCAAAGATTGAGTGTCAAAATTGTAGATATTCTAGAGGAGCATTTGAATGATGTCTTTATAATACCTTTAAAGGATAACATCCAACATGAGTTTCGCCTTTGGAAAACTAAGTCCATGGAGCATGCATTTAGGGTGGAAGATAAAGTTGAAAACAAAATTATGGAAACAAGGAAGTCTACCACTTACAACTATAAAGAAGGAAGTGTGGTCTCAAGTCATCCAAAACCTACAAGGTTGATGGAGCAACAACTATAGGAAAAAACAACAAAAGGGATGTGTTACCGTTGTGATAACAAACAATGTAAGGGCCACAAGTACGCTGAGAATAAATTATTTTACATAGATTGTGAAGAAGAGGAAGAAAATGAACAAGAAGTATCAAAAGAAGAGGATTCAAACCAAGAACCAACACTATGGATTTAAGCAAAATAAAATCATCCCACCATATCTTGTAATTATTTGGATGGAATTACCAGTCCTCAAAATATCAATATAGAAGGTTGCATCAAGAAGAAAAAGGTAATAGTACTAATTGATTCTTCTAGTACTCATAATTTTATTCATTTTAAGACAGCATGGGATTTAAATTTCTTTATATATCTAGCACCATAGTTTCAAGTGATGGTTGAATATGGAGGAACTATAAACTGCTCAGGAAAATTCCATAAGATAGATCTCTCTATGTGAGAGTATTTCCTAAATATTCCAATGATCACCATTCCATTGGACAGAGCTAATGTGGTCCTAGGGGTCCAATGGCTACAATGACTAGGAACAATAACTTTTAATTTTGAAGAGGTTTTCTTGAAAAAATTTCAAGGAAGAAAATAATTTTAGTTAAGAGGTATCACAGGGAGACATGGTAAGATAATCAAATCTAATGGCATGACCAATATTTTGCAGAAATAATAATGGGGTGTAATTGCACAATTTTTCTCACTAGATGTTCAAACACCTAAATTGTCCATCTCTCTAAATCTATAACAGGTACTCAACAATCATTCCAAGGTATTTGATAATATTTCCATAGGTCTCCCACCTACTCGATATCATGATCATGCTATTCACTTGGTTCCAGGAATTCTTCCTCCCAATATCAGACCTTACAGACATCTTTATGCCTAAAAGAGTGAAATTGAGCATATGGTCGCATAAATGTTAGAGGCTGGAATAATTAAACCTAGCCAAAGTTCTTACTCTTTTCCATTAATATTGTTGCACAAAAAGGATGGCTCACCGTCTATATATTGTGTAGATTATAAAGAGAACAACAAGATCACTATTAAATATCAATTCCCCATTCCAATTATTGATGAAATATTAGATGAATTACATGCAGAAATATATTTCACCAAGATGGATCTTCGTGAGTCAGACTATCATGATATCATAATGAAGAAAGAAGACATTCCAAAATCAACATTCCGAACCCATGAAGGCCATTATGAATTCTTGGTTATGCCCTTTGGCCTTAAAAATGTGCCTTCCATTATTCAATATTTGATGAATTCCATCTTCAATCCCCTTATTCAAAAAATTGTGTTAGTATTCTTTGATGATATACTAATCTACACTAAATCTTGGGAAGCCCATGTTCAACATGTTAATAAGGTGCTCACAATATTGTACGAGCAACAATTCTATGCAAAACCATCCAAATGTTTCTTTTGAGTACAGGAGGTGGAATACCTTGGTCATATTGTCTCTCATGAAGGAGTTAAGGTAGACCCCAACAAAATTAAAGAAATCTAGGAATGGAATATACCTACAACCCGGAAACACGTTAGGGGGTTTCTCAGGTTGATAGGATATTATCGCAATTTTTTTCAGAATTATGGGAGAATAACATCACCCTTAATAGCATTACTGGAAAAGGATGCATTTTCATGGACTCCAGGCGTAACCAAGGCCTTTGAACAACTGAAATAGGTCATGTGCATAGCTGTAGGATTGGCTACACCTGACTTCACGAAATACTTCATTGTGGAATGTGATGAATCTAGAAATGGCATTGGATTTGTTCTAATGCAAGATGGAAGTCCCCTTTCCTTTGAAAGTCGACAAATTAAGGGGAAGAATCTACATAAGCCAATTTATGAGAAGGAAATGATAGCAATTCAACACACCCTGAATAAATGGTGCCCCTACCTCATACGAATTCATTGCAAGGTTATAACCGATAATGATAGACTTAAATATTTCATGTAACAAAGGCTATCTTCATAAGAGCAACAAAAATGGGTGACAAATATGTTGGGCTATGATTTTGAAATCATCTACAAAAAGGGGCAGCAAAATGTTGTGGCAGATGCACTCTCCAAGAAAGATGAGTATGTTGAAGCATTTCTCAGTGCTACCTCCATCATCCATGACATATTGGATAACCAAAGCAAGGGATGAATAGAAGAATGACGAAGAAATATGGACATTCATTCAAAAGTTGCACCAGGAATCCAGTGGCTCTAATACATTTATGTGGAAAGATGATTTTCTACAGTACAAGGATCACTTATATATTTGTAATAATTCCCCACTCAAGTAAAAGTTACTTTAGGATTTCTACTCCTTACCAATAGGATGGAACTCGGGTTTCTTAAAAACCTAACACATAGTCAAGAAATATTTTTTTGGGATGGTCTTAAAACCAATGTTCGAAAATTTGTGATGGAATGTTTGGTTTGGAAATGAAATAAAGTAGAAACATTTAAGACCTTAGGTTTTCTACAACCACTTTCCATTCCAAGCCAACATTGGGCAACGATCTTAATGGATTTTATCATACTTTTAATAAAGGCAAAAGGAAATATTGTCATCATGGTGGTTATTGGTAGCTTACTAAATATGCACACATTTATGCATTATCTCACCCTTTAAAATCTAGCACAGTGGTCACTTATTTTATAGAGATAGTCCAAAAAGTACATGGTACTCCAAATATTATAGTAAGTGATAGGGACCCCATTTTCACTAGCAATTTTTGTACCAAATTATTTTCTTGTCTGGGTACTCAACTGGCTCATCGCTCATGTTATCATACTCAATATGATGGACAAACTTAGATAGTGAACAAATTTTTGGAAGGTTATATTTGATGTTTTGCAGATGATAAACAAACACAATGGTTCAAGAGGTTACCCTTGGTAGAATGGTGGTATAACACTTCCTTTCATACATCAGGAAAAATGACCCCATTTATGGAAATTTATGGCTAGCATCCACCATTCATCACATTTTCACTAAGAGACTCACCTAAAGTTCAAGTAGTGGAAGACCATAAGGAGAATCAACAAGAAGTTATTCAAATATTAAAGGAAAAACTAACTTTGTCTTAGATTTGAATGAAACAAGAAGTAGATCAACACTACAGTGAACAAATATTTGACATGGGAGATTGGTTGTTTTTTAGACTGCAACCATACAAATAGATGTCCCTAAAGAACACCAAGAAGGATGATAAATTATCACCTAAATACTGCGATCCCTATAAGGTACTAAAAATATTTTGGTATTATGTCCTACAAATTGGTACTTCATGCGTCTTCATGAGTACATCCAGTTTTCCATGTTTCATGTTTAAAGAAGGTAATCAGTGACAAGCTACTAGTTCAAATGATATTACCAGAACTTGATGAGGAAGGAAAAACCATCTTGGATACTGAAGCAATCATTGAAAAAAGAATAAAAAAGCTACAAAATCAATCCATTCCATAATATCTCATTAAGTGGAATAACCTATCTGCATAAGATTCAACATGGGAAGACGATTCCTTTACACAATAGTATCCATAACTACTTCAGCATTGAGGACAATACTTTTTGAAAAGGAGGGGTGTGTTTCTCCCTAAATGTTATCACATTACCCGTTATAGAGTGGTGCATTAACCCTTATATATTGGTTCATTAACCCCTATATTGTGGTGCATTACATATTATTAATGTCATCTTGGGTCTATTAGTTGTATTGTACACCTTTGTCTCTTATATATAGGAAGGATATATTTTCATTTTAGTCATGATATTGTATCTTGTATTGTCTTATATACTTATTACATTGTGTAAGGAGGTTTCCCCTCTAAGAGGATTGCTATTCGTCTATTTTTTTCATTATTAAGGTGTGCGTTACTTTCTTCCGGTCTATTTCTACTCTTTTTATGCTATTTTTGGGACTTGGTCACATAACAAAAATAGTGTTTGCTCCAAGGGATAAGAAATAAGCATGAAAATACAAATGGCATAAATTCTAACATTAGAAGAAAAGGAATTCTGACATCTAACAAAACTGTCAACATCCCCATGCCTTAATAACTACATGAAGTGACTTTTCCCACTAACCTCACACATGCATTCAATGATTGGGTTTAATAGTCAAGAGAAGGTATTTTGGCTCATATAAAGCACATGGAAGAATTTGGATGAGTTCTAAGGTTGACACTTGGAAACATATAATTTAGTTTCCCCATAGGTCCCCTTTCTTCTTCCCCTCTAGTGGAATCATAGCCCCTCTATTTCTCTTTACACATCTATCTTGGACCATTTTATTAATTTCCAACATAATATTTACATACAGTTAAAATTGGCATGATAATCCAATTATAGGGTCCAAACAAAAATATATACATCATACTATCCATTCACTAGTCAAGCCTTGGCCTTGAGCTCCACACTAGGAATCCATGCGAGCATATTTACATCATTTACATAATTTATTTCAATACATTACAAAGGGAAAATCGGGGATATTATAGGAGGTGAATGGAGAAGGGTTAGTTTATCTTTTCTCAATCATAATATTCTCATATAAGGTATCACCAAGAAGACTTGACTAATCATTCCTATAGAATATTATTTTCATGGAAGAGGAGCATAAAGAAGGGTATACAAACTTATCCTCAAGTATTGATGTATTTTCATCATATTGTATCAGTTGGGGATGATGATTGGCCATTAATAATGTATAGTTTCCATGTAGAGTGGGATCTTAGGGAAGTTTCAATTAACCCTTCCTTTAGCATAGTATTCTCATGGAGGGGTAGCAAGTGAAAGGGTCAGTTGACCATTTCATAAGGATGATATTCATGTCATGGGATATCAAGCGGAAGGGTGGTTTAGCACTTCCTAAAGCACAATTTTCATGTAGAGGGGGTTCCCTAGGAAGGATTGGATGACCATTCCTAGAGCATAGAAACCTTGTATAAGAAAATCCATAGAAGAATCAACGAACCTTCCATCCAACATAGTATTTTTCATGAAGGATGTACATGGGGAAGGGTTACATGATCCTTTCTCAAGTATAGTATTCTCATTTAGGGGATCACCCCAAAGGGTTGACCAACCCTTCCTTAAAGATGATATTTTGTTGTAGGGTATATATTGGAAGGGATGGTCAACCCTTCCTCAAGCATAGTTTACATGTAGAGGGTGATCTCAAACAAGGGTTTGTTTACCCTTTATCCATCATCGTATTCTCATGGAAGGGGAGAAAGAATAAGGGTGAATCAACCCTTTCTCAAGGATGGTATTGATGTTACCGAGAATATAGTTAAAGGGACAATTGACCATTCATAAAGAATAATTTTGACATAGAGTGGGATCTATTGGAAGTTTTAGTTGATGCTTCATAGAGCATAAAAACATCATTTAGGAGAACCTAGAGAAAAATTTGTTGACCCATCCTATAGAATAACATTTTCATTCAGGTACACAATCAAGGCTCAAAAAATCCTTTCTTGAGCATAGTATTCTCATCTAACAAATCACCAAGAAGGGTAGGTTGACCCTTCTGTAATGCCCCATTGTAGCTAGGATCATGTGTATTATTATGCTTGAAGGAATTTTTCACCTTTACTTATGTGTGGAAGTACTTATGTGCTAGTGAACAAGGTAGCATATTTCCACTGAATATGAATTTGCAAGAGATTATATTGAAGTTACAACTAGGGGACTGTTGGTACAGTAAAGTCCAGAGAGAAATTGAAAATTAAACCATTAAGGTTCCTAAGTATGATGGTTATAGACTTGAGGATGATAGGTTGTAGTGGTTTGACCATGTGTGCAAGTGCCAACAAACGAGAAAGTTTGAAGTTTTATCCTTTTGAAGCCCTATTGCAACTGCAACATTTTCCCAAAATTCAAAAAAAATTGAGACCCTCCTTTAATTCATTTTGCTCATCTTTTTGGTTTTCCTGATGTTTGCGCAAACATTACTTTGATGCCAGCGATGTTTACTATTTGAAAATGATTTTTCCTTGCTATCGGAAGTGTTTAGACTTTTGAGTCGGGAGTCTAGTTATCTACATGCCTGCCGTCTTGGAAAGGAACGGGACATCGCGTCTGATTCAAATGTTATTGTTCTCCAATGCGTTTTCTTGGTCAGCAGCTGTTTTGAGATCCGGTCGAAACCTTTGTCTATAAATCTTCCGCTGTTGCGGAGAAGGTTCTACGAAGTTGTCTGAGTGTTGTTTTATCCTTTGCTGAGCCCCGCTGTTTTTGATTCGCAGATCCTTTGGATTTCAGCTTTCGTCGTTGCGACTTTGGAAAATGCCAGGCTTTCGATAGTTTGATTTATGTTGTCTGCTTGGTCGATATTTTGAGTCATGTTTATTTTTGCTCCGATTTTGTTTGGTCTGTGGAACTTGGTTTCTTTTATGTTTTCCACTGTTGCGGCTCTTCAACCAACTATTGGTCCGAGGCTTTAGCGTAGCAAGCTCCGATGTAAAGTTTGTTTGTTTCTCCCACCAATGCCATTACGGGCGTCCTGATTGTTGCATCATCCTCCGTTGCGAAGGTGATACTGACAGGATCGCTGATCCCGTAGCCGTTCCGCCTCCCGATGGTTTTATTTTTCCCGCCATTTATAGTTGACCGAGGCGTATATATTGGGGCCGGGGTGTTTTATTATTTTATTGTTATTTTGGTGATTTCCCTATGCTATCGTTATCACTCGAGCAGACCAACACATTCGCTGTCGGTACCTTCGCTCCTAGGTGGCTCCGCCGTGAAGTTGAAGGGTTTTTCTCCACCAGTCACACAGCACAATGCCAGGTAGGCCCTTATGCCCGTTTTACTATTCTGTTCAATTGGTCAAACTATTTTTGTCGCCTATACGGTTAGTGGTTACTTAGGTTTTTTCCATCCTAGCATGTATATTTATTCGAGGTAAATGGTATGGCTGCCCGGTGGGGGGTTTTGTAGTTGTGCAATGATGATTTTCATGGCCATTGGGGATTTGCAGCTCACACTTGACTGCTGGGGAAACCAGTGCAGATGGTCACTACGTTGTCCGCACCAGTTTCCCCCAGTCCGTGTTTGGTCATCCGGGGAGGGTGTTTTCATGGTTTTATTCCGAGATTCCGTGAGTTTGGTTCCACAATTCAGTTGCCCTCGTCTTTGTGAACGAGGGTCACGATGTGTAGGTTACACCCCTTGGGTTGAGATTGTTAAAATTTGAACCACTGACCAATTTTAGGTTCACAATTCATTACCTGTGCGGACCGTGATGTGAGTATTTCTGCAGCGAGTAGCTTCATCTTATCACTTACAGTGTCCTTCACTTGGGGTTAGGCACCATAGTTTCTGCGTAACCTTTAGGTCATAGCGCTGAGAGGTGGTGTCGAGACTGTTTTCTCCTTGACGAGAGGAAAGGGATATACATCGTCCTAGAAAGGCCATGATTTTCTAGGTTAATTCTGCAAATGTTGGTCATGAGATGGTTCTAGCCTTTTGGGCAGATTAATCTTACGCAAGAACATTTGGTTTTTGAGCGTTGTTTGTTTTTCATGATTGCACTCATGTTTAGCATAGATGAGGTAAAATGCTTATACAGTTTGTCTCCATTTTGAATGTTATCTGGAAATGACCCAACAGAACCTAAAAGCAATTTCTGTGTATGACAGGGAAATTCTTCAGAATTTGAGATGTCTAAACGTCAGAAGAAGAAGGCTCCCATAGTAGAAGATGAACCCGAAGTCAAAATTGTTACCAGAGTTGAATGCACCTACAAGGACACCAAATGCATATTTGGTATAGAACCCAAATATAAGTGTGGGGGAGTTTACAGATTAATAACACACCGAGAAGTACCTTACATGGGTTTTGAAGAAGAAACCATCTATGCCAATATAGAGAGATCTGCATTGATGAAAATTGCTACCAGACCTGAGCTTTTTCCATGCTCAGAGGTGATTGGGTGGATTCTGCCCAGCGCAGCCGTAACCACCATGATTTTGGCAAATGTTGATAAACAGGGTTATGCTGCTTATAGTCCTGGGTATGTGTCACTAGCCTACCACTTACCAGAAGCACAAGTGTACTTGAATGAGGACTAGTTGAAGGCAATTAAGATGGACCTAGTCGAGACACTGAAGAGAATGTTGGTGCCTAGCAAGAACTTTAGAACTAGGCCGACTAGGGAATATGATACTTCCACTCTAAGAACCCCATACAGGTTCATTTCCCTGATGCTGAACAGGATTTTCGGCAGGGCCCACAGTAAAAGCTTCCAATTGGAGTGGGTGCCTATCATATTCTATGTTGCAACACAGGGGACAATGTTCAACTAGGCAAACATTGTGTCTAACAGCCTCTCATCCTTCATCACGTCAGCATTAGGAGGTGTGTCCCAGAAGAGATCAGATTTCTATATGAGCTCTATATTGATTGATTGCATAAAATGCAACCAACCCTTCCCCAATCTGAGGTGTATCTGGGACCGGGAGAGAACACCAGTCTACTCAGCATACACACCACTGTGGGCACACAAATACCACAGTCACTATAGAGAAGTATGCGAACACTTCATCATGCCATTATATACGTTGATCTTCTTAAAGCAGTGCAATTATATGTTAGAAGAAGCATTGAAGGTGATTGAGGAATATGCAGACTACTATCTAATAGAGGATGGATTGTATTTTAGAATGTATGGATGCTCTAGAGCACCCTCCCTGCTGCCAAAATATGCCACTGACTATATAGTCCACAAAGAGGCAGTTAGACAAGTCTTTTTAGATGGCATAGGGAGTTTTATGTTTGAACATAAGAAAGCATCTTACCCTCCTTTACCATTCAAGTTGGGAAGCTATAAATTCACAAGGGTGAAGAAAGCTGAGGAATTTGTGGAGGAATTGGGGAAATGAATTTCCATAGGAACGATTCCTGAAATAAAGTGGCAGAGCATTGCAGGGAGGCAAATGTGAATTTTGAATACACAAGCCACTGGGATAGAGAGGAATCCATTTTCCACAGTGCACAAAATATAATGGCCTTAAGAAGAAGGTTTAAAAAGAAAATCACCACCAAAGGCGAGAAAGGACAGGATGAGCAAGAAAAGGCAGAGGAGGAAGAAACTAGAAAAAGAAATGAAGATGCTAGGAGACTAGCACAAGAAGCCAAAAGCTGGCTCAAAGGTGAGGAGGAAGAAAAGAGAAGAGCCGAAAAAGAAGCAGCTAGAAAGGCAGAAGAGGCTGCCAAGAGTGAAGAGGAGGAAAAGAAAAGAAAGATGGATAAGGAACTGAAGAAGTAGGAAGCAGAAAGGTTAAAACTGACAGGAGCAGTGACAGAGCAATCAGCTTCCGATCCTATCGACAGTCAAGATCAGGACTTCGGGAACCCTGATATTCAAGATCCTAAGGCAATTGCTGGAAGCACAACACGACAGGCTATGGTCCCCACCCTTAGGCTAATCCCTTTTGAGCAGAAGAAAGGGGAGGAGGTACCGGATTTCAGCACTATCTTTTATGATAGGGAAAAGAAAAGAATAGTGAAGAGGACCAAGAGAAAGGTCGAGACTCAAGGGTAGTCGGGTAAAACGATAAATGATACAACTATAGTATATGGGACAGACAAGGACCCCAGATTCACTATCAGAGCTGGGGCTGCATTGATCCATGCTTCTGAGGACAATGTATATTGGATGATGACCGATCTTCAACAGTCAAGGAAGTCTACTGCCCAGCTAAAAGATACCCTAAGAAGAGAAAGAGAAGAAAGTAATAGATTAAAAAGAACGTTTGAAGACATACAACAGGAAATAAAGTCTTCAAAAGCTGAGCTCCAATCCCTCCAAATAGAGAAGAGATCTATGGAGGTTGTCCAAGGAAGTCTGGAGAAAGTGCAGCAAGAACGTCAAGAGTTGAAGATAGAAAGGGAGCAGCTACTAGGAAAGATAGCAGAATTGGAGCTACAAAAGGATACTTTGGAGGAATCTGAAAGGCAATCTCAGGGGTAGACTGTAGAGCTAAGAGAACAGGTTGCCTCATTAACAACATCTTTAGAAGAGGCCAGGGAACAGCAAGCCAATCTCCAGCCTTTCCAGGAGCATGTCCTAGTACAGAGGAGCAAGATGCACCAGGTGCAAGTAGCCATAGAGGAAGAAAGGTGCAAGATCTTGCAGGTAGACAATCGGCTAGAAGAGATTTTGGAAACCTCTTCATATTTTGTAGACAGATCGCAGGACATCTTAGAAGTCCTGACAGGAAGGATGGCGAGATTGGAAATGAATGAAGAAACTCCTGCAGAGTTACCATCAAAAGATCAACAAACCCTAAGGAAAGACTATGATTTACTAGAGTTTGCCATAAACAGAGCCGAAGAATTCAAGAAGGTTGTCAAGAAGACAAAGGGGGCTTGTGCAGAATTCTTCAGGAGACTTTTGATCACTTATAATCTCTACCAAGTTGAGGATGAACAGAGAATGGATATCTTTCCAGACCATAGCCTATTTTTGGAGATATTTCAAATAAGGTATCCATAATATGAGCAAAGGATACAGCACATCAAAGCCATAGACGAGCAAACCCTGAGGATGTTGATGTATATGCAACTTCGGAATGTATTCTTCTATGTATTTTATATTATTGTAACCCGATGTTTATTCCGGGATGTTTCTATTATGTATTTGAGTCATGTGGTCATGCCCCGATGTTCCGATCGGGAGGATTATAATGTAAACAAGTCATATCAAGTCATTAGGTAAGTCCCCACAGTTTAGGGGCACTTGAGTTATTATACACTAATTAAGGTGTAGGCTCGAGTAGTAATTATTAGGGTTGAGCCTACGTGTGAAATGGCAACTTAAGTGAATGGACTAATATAAATAGAGAGTGTGTGTCTCTCTATTTATCACTTGTGACTTAGCTCTTTTGCTCTCTCAAGTGTGGCGCACTTTTGGAGAAGGAAATTCTTGGGCTTGACAGAAGACAGAAGGTTGCTATTGTGAAGGGAGGTCATCTTACTGTTTTGGGTCACATCTTGTTGTGATACTATCTTAGAGGAAGTTGAGGGGTTTTCTCCATTTATGGTTTCCCCTCCCAAAATCTTTGTGTCTCTTGTCTCTTGTGATGTGCTTATGTGATTTCTGTACTTGTTATTCTCTCAGTGAAAAGATCTTGTTATAATACTAGCTTAAATGTGGAAAAAACTAACATGGAATCAGAGCTAACCTGAGAAGAAGACATTGTGCAGCTACAGGAACTAGGGCTTCCTATTTTGTGGATCTTCCTCCACAGTTTTTCAGCACAAGTATGCTAGGATGACTCTCCATTGAAGGGTGCATCTTTCTGTCGATGCGGAATTCAATTTCAAGCATTTTCAGTTTCGATGCGGAAATTAGGGCTTTCTATAGAAGAGGAATTTTTGAGTGAGACCTACATAGGATTTTTCTCCTCATCAAAACCGAAATTTAGAGACCTGGATCAGTAAATTTGGTTGGGTAAATCTCTGAGAAAGTCAAACCCTAGTTTGACCCTCAGCTAGGAGAAACCCTAAATACTAAAACTGCTAAGTTTTGGTACAGTCGCTATATTCCGAGATTGGCGAAGTCTAAAAAGCGGAAAATGGCAGGGGCCGAAGATAAAATCCTGATGAACATTGTGTCCAAAGGGAAGCCTCTGATCCGCTATATTCTAGGATATATGATCTCTCCAAGTTAGGGTTCCAGCCTCTTCCAGAAATCATCCATAAACAGGACACCTGGGGAGATCTGCAATATATTGGGCTACAGAGGTCCAAATGGAATTCCTGAAGATTTTCCAGAAAGGGAACGGAATTTAATTTCTGTGGTCCGAAGGTAAAACTCAGAAAATGAACCAGCGACACGTGGCATGCCGTACAACTTCACTGTTCTGAACAGTCCTGTAACAGGTCACCTTGGGAAAAGGATCCTAAATCCAAAATGGTGAAACCAATTCTGATGAAACCTGTGGTGTTAGATCAGGGACATGCGATTTTACCTCAGTGAGAAATTTCAGACATAGAGGATCAGTAATTTCGGAGATATCACAGAAACAGTAACAGGAATTTCTGCAGAAGAAATCAGAAAATTAGGGCTTCCTGTTCCAGGAGCTTCCCTCCACTGTTTTCAGAAAAGGAGTACATTGGACTGATCCATTTGAAGAGATATATATTCTCATCCAATCAGATCTAAAATATTCCAAGTTTTGAAAATTATGGTTTCTACGACAAACCCTAGATCAGCAAACTCCGAGACAAGGACGAACACCTCAAATCGGTAACATTTCTCATGGAAGTGATGATTGGCTTATAGACAGTGGGGTTTTCAAACATATGATAGGATTCAAGGAATCCTTTGTAAGACTCTCAGAACATGAATCACCTCACAAGGTGAAACTAGGAGATGAGGCTAAAGCTTTACATAAAGAGATTACAAGCGATCTCGACAGGTATGACTCATCGAGGTATGTTTTGAGATTTGTTCATGATCAAGTTTATGGTATGTTTGTCTTCATGTTGTGATGGTTAGTACAATATTG
>LPNX010024810.1:115286-135404 GCA_001517045.1 Pseudotsuga menziesii | reverse complement strand
TTGTGTCTCTTGTCTCTTGTGATGTGCTTATGTGATTGCTGTACTTGTTATTCTCTCAGTGAAAAGATCTTGTTATAATACTAGCTTAAATGTGGAAAAAACTAACAGAGGAATGAAGTGGCTCATTCCGCGGTTAGTGTGCAGTTGTTAGAAGACCAACTTCATTTGAGCGCAGCCAGAATAGAAGTAATAAGAAATGAGGATGCTAAATTCGAAATAAATATTCGTTTCTTAGAACCTTTCAAATTCGAAAGCATTGCCTCAGAGGCTTCAACATGGAAGAAGTTTTTGAATAGTCAAGCGGGACCCTCCTCATAAGCCTTTTATTTGTTTATTGTAATATATTGTAAATTCTATAAGCACTTAATGAGAGCAAAGCGTGGGAGGTGAAGCATTGGGGAAGCCCAAGAGTCATTCGTGGGCATCCCAACAGTTTGTTCTTTTGTATAAATATAGAAGATTTAGATGAGAGATGGTCTTTTTCCCAGTTAGATTGGTGAAGACATATTGTAAGAAGAACTATTTCCTTTTGCAATAGATAATTACAGTTTGCCTGTTGGAGAAAGCTTGGTGGAATGTTCAAGTGTTATGCTATGGATTTGTTGAAGAGGAACTATTTCATTTTTAGCTTTGTGTCCATTAACTGTGAGATCATTCTAACTCTTTGAACCTAAGTTCTCGTATGAATGATTTCTGGTTTATTTTATGAAAATTTCCACTATGAGTAATGAATGTTGTTCATAAACAATTGGCTATCTGGTTGTTCAAATATCTTTAAATGTTCATGTGTTTTGAAAGAAGTATCAGCTATCTGTGATTTTTCATAATTCATGCACAAAATATATTACTCATTAATAAGTGATAATCTTGCTCCCTAGGGATAGGATAGGTAGTTATATTTAATTCCTTGATGTGTGTGATTTAGATGCAAGAGAGTCTAAGACGAGAGGTAAGAACTTGTGCATCACATTGTGACCATTCCTTGCATTCTCAATCAATATACATTCTAGATAGGCACTTGCATATAATACTTAAAACTAAAACACAAAAATATACACGGTGGACCGGGCCGCAACGGGTAAAACCTTTTATTTTTGTTACTTGACCTACGGTAGCTAGACCACAAAACAAATGGATTTCCTATACCAAACAATCATGGGCTAGTTGGGAACATTGAATGGGGAGAATCCCTTGCTATTGTTGCCTACGAATTTCCAGGCCTCAACAGTTTCTGGCGCTAGAAGGAGGGCCACCAGTGTATGGGTGGGCAAGGAAACTCGTTTTCTGGAGATTATTCCACCGGTGACAGTTCAGAAAGCAGTTTGTTTCCCAATCCAATTCCTGAACAGAAGGGTAAAGAGCATTTTTATTCTATGGAAAATGAAGTAGTTAATGATCTGAGAAGATACACTAGGGCATATATGAAAAATGTTGGAGGATTACCAATTATCCCTGACTTTCCTATAAGAGAATATAAAAGGAGAGACCGTCCTATATTGGAAGACTCAGTGTTGGTTGGAGATTTGGAAGAACTGGTAGAAATAGTCTTATAGGAGGTGGTTCAGCCTTTGAATCAAGTAGGCCCAGAGACACCTTACTGTTCACCTATCTGTACTCCTATTCATTCACCACCTCACTCTCTACCTAGACTCATGGCAGGCGTAAACGTAAATTAGCCACCCAACCCACCAAATCCACCACCTACTTGGAAAGCCAGATCACCCTTGAACTTAACACCTCTGTTGCACAACTTCTCTCAAGTCTTTGAGAAGATGCTGCCCAAGTTTGATCCAAATGAGAAGATGCTAGTAGATGACCATCTACAAAGTTTTTATTTGGCAGTAGAAGGATTAAGGGCTGGGGAGCATGAGGATGTAGTTTGTATACTTTTCCCACACACCCTTAAAGGAGCAGCAGCATCATGGTATTTCGGTTTGCCTGCAAACTCTATCCCAGACTGGGATACTTTTGAAAGGATTTTTAGAAGTAAGTATGCAACCCAAAAAACTCATGCAGCTCTCATGAAAGGACTATGCGCCTTAAAGAAAGAAAGGAATGAAAAGGTACACAGTTTCACTCAAATATTTTCTGCTTACCTCAAGAACTTCTCTGTAACTGATAAGCCCTCTGATAAAGTTCTGATTGAGTATTATACCTCATATTTGGGTCCTGACTTGGCTATGTTTGCAAAAGCTCAAGTTAAGCCTACATTAGTAGAGACTTATGAAGAAGCAGAAAGAGTAGAGGCTGAAAAGGAAAGTATAAAGGATTATCCCGAGCAATCTGGAGAAAAAACTTCTAGGAAAAGAGCCTTATTGTTGTCCAAACCTAAAGAGGAGCAATCACATGATTTTGAGGGGATGTTAAAGATGATGCAAAAGCTTTCCAACATAATAATATATTTGAAGGAAAAAGAAGCTCAGAAATCTTATAATCCTTACTACAAAAAAGGAAGATAACAACCATTTCAAGACCCCTCTGCATGGTTCAGTATCAATGAATCTAACAGAGGTAGGGAAGGATAATTTCTGCACTTTTCACCAACAACCCCATTCTAAAAAGAATTGTCCTCAATGGTTAAATTCAATGACATTGGTAATGAATCAGCTCTTGGACTCTAAATTGACTGAGGACAGCGATGAGGAGGAAAAAGGTAATAAGACCATAGAAAAACAAGAAAATGATACCATGTTTTTATGGGATTGTGTCTTGCTGTTTGATACAGAAAAAAGTACTCTTAAACCTGAGAATATACCAACCTCAACAAGAGACCCGAATTTGGTAAATAAAGACAATTCAATAATATCAAAGATTAAGAAGTTGCAAGAGAATGTTAGGAAGCAGCCAAACAACAATGTTGAGGACAAAGTACCTGAAATTACCATTATCAGCCAAGATCCGAAGCAAATCAACAAGCCTATTAATCCTATTGAAGACCATGTAGGTGTTAACAAAGAAAATATTGAAAAGCCTAAAGAACCATAGGAAGAGAGGCCCACCAAAAACCAACCTGTGGAGGAAGATGTCGAATCAATTGGGGAAGAGAAAGCTAGAACCCCACCTTTCCTTTTGACTCTGGAAATCTTGAACCATAAGGTGCATAATTTTTTGGTAGACTCTGGATCATCAGTGAATGTTATGCCACTCGCAGTTTGCAAACAAAATAATGGGCAACCAAAACCTACTGCTTGGGAAGTCACTCAACTAGACAGAACTAGTGTCAAAGTAGTGGGGGAAATGGAGAATGTTCTCATTCGCTTATCTGCAAATAACAAGATATGTCAATTTATTGATATTGTGGTGGCTGACATACCAGATAGATATGGACTTATTCTGAACCGAGACTGGTCCGCAAGGTTAAAGGGGTATTTTGGTTCAGATTGGTCACATGTATGGTTGCCTCATAAAGGGGTCCCAAATCGCATCAAAATTTTAAGAGAACCTTTCATGAAGCACACTATCACTAAGTTGGAAGAAGGAAATTAATCTGCTAATTCTGTTTTGGGGAATTATCTTACGTATTTTGAACTAAGATATCATGCATCAAAAGAAGCCAACAATATGACTGACACTTAGCCTGATCTCCTTCAATTTTCATAGGCTGATGGGAGTGATTGTAAATCGGTGGACATAGTTTCGGTTTCAAAAATAGCATATTTAGATCACGGTTAGGTATGTCACGTTTGCAATCAAGCCTAGCCCCTTGACTCATAAGTTGATAGATTTTTACGGGTGGGCACAGGACTGATCAGGTAGTGGTTGGTTCTCGAATTTTATTTTTCTTTTGATTTGATGACCTTGTACATAAATAATTCGATATATTTTTATTTTTATTTACCGCTTTTATTTCTATTTATTTTGGTTTGTTTTTGAATAAAAGAGGCAAACTTTTGGTTGCATGGAAAGCATTAGGGTTCTCAATTAACTGAAATTTTTGGGATGAGACTGTGCGTTTTATTTTGAAATGATAGAATTTCTTCTAGTAAGTAGGTTTCCTAAATGGCTATGCACTCATTGAATTCCTGCTTAACCCCTGAAAATATATCAGAATTTAGAGGTCCGGAATACTATTTCAAGGCTCCATCCACTTCACATCTAAGATGTCCTAGGGAGTGATAGCAAAAAACCCACAGAAAGGAAGCAAGGTAAACAGTCTATTATATATAAATGATCCCATGCCATGATTTCAAAAGCCTAAAGGGATGTTAAGAGTCAAAACTCTTGAAAAAAGCAATACATATCAAAGTAAAGTATCAGAAACATGAATATCAATCTGCCAAAAGTTATTCTCCATCTGTGAGTTGAAAAGTAAATACATCTCTCACACAAAAGGACACTATGGATAGAAGAGCCTGAATAAAATTCAGAAAGAAAGGCACATGGAGGACTCAAAAGAACAAAAGTTCAAAAGGCACAAAAGTGCAATTGGCATGGGAATGAGGAACAAATGAATAGTTTTGTTTACCATATGTTACGATCCTGTGGTGTCCAAGCTAGAAACAACCCAAAGACAGGGGTAAAATAAAACTCACCTACTAAGCCTTAAAAGAGTTATCTAGATTTCCAAATATTTTGGGTGTTCCCATTTCCAAAGAATGTACTGTCCTCAATGATTCAAATGCATGTGTTTGCCATCTTAGGAATACAAGCATCTAGAAGTATTCAATTTATGATCTAAATGGTTAAACAGTATTTTGCTGGGAAGGAGTTGATTCAGAAATCTGGGGTTTGCTAGGTAGTCGCCAATTGTTGCAATTGCAACATTTTCCCAAAATTCAGAAAAATTTGGGACCCTCCTTTAATTCATTTTTCTCAGCTTTTTGGTTTTTCCTGATGTTTGCGCAAAGATTACTTTGATGCCAGCGATGTTTACTGTTTGAAATGATTTTGCCTTGCTATCGAAAGTGTTTAGACTTTTGAGTCGGGAGTCTAGTTATCTGCACGCCCGCCGTCTTGGAAAGGAACGAGACATTGTGTCCGATTCAAATGTTATTGTTCTTTGATGTGTTTTCTTGGTCGGCAGTTGTTTTGAGATCCAGTCAGAACCTTTGTCTATACATCTTCCATCGTTGAGGAGAAGGTTCTGCGAAGTTGTCCGAGTGTTGTTTTATCCATTGCCGAGCCCCGCAATTTTTTATTCGCAGATCCTTTGGATTTCAGCTTTCACCGTTGTGGTTTTGGAAAACACTAGGATTCTGATAGTTTGATTTATGTTGTCCGCTTGGTCGATATTTTGAGTCATGTTTATTTTTGCTCCGATTTTTTTTGGTCTGCGGAACTTGGTTTCTTTTATGTTTTCCACCATTGCGGCTCTTCAACCAGCTATTTGTCTGAGGCTTTAGTGTAGCGAGCTTCGATGTAAAGTTTGTTTGTTTCTCCCACCAACACCATTACGAGCATCCTCACTGTTGCATCATCCGCCATTGCGGAGGTGATACCGATAGGATCATCGATCCTGTAGCCGTTCCGCCTCCCAATGGTTTTATTTTTCTCGCCGTTTATAGTTGACCGAGGCATATATATTGGGGTCGGGTTGTTTTATTATTTTATTGTTATTTTGGTGATTTCCTCGTGCTGTCGTTATCGCTCGAGCAGACCAACGCACTCACTGTCGGTACCTTCGCTCCTAGGTGGCTCCGCCATGGAAGTTGAAGGGTTTTTCTCCACCAGTCGCATAGCACAGTGTCAGGTAGTCCCTTATGCCCGTTTTACCATTCCGTTCGATTGGTCAAACTATTTTTTTCGCCTATGCAGTTAGTGGTTACTTAGGTTTTTTCCATCCTAGCATGTATATTTATTTGAGGTAAATGGTATGGTTACCCGATGGGGGGTTTTGTAGTTGTACAATGATGATTTTTGTGGCCATTGGGGATTTGCAGCTCACACTCAACTGCTAGGGAAACTAGTGCAGATGGCCATTACGCTGTCCGCACTAGTTTCCCCCAGTCTGTGTTTGGTCACCCGGGGAGGGCGTTTTCATGGTTTTCTTTCGAGATGCTGTGAGTTTGGTTCCACAATTCGGTTGCCCTCATCTTCGTGAACCAGGGTCGCAATGTGAAGGTTACACCCCTTGGGTTGAGATTGTTAAAATTCGAACCCCAGACCAATTTTAGGTTCACAATGCATTACTTGTGCAGACCGTGATGCGAGTATTTCTATAGCGAGTAGCTTCATCTTATCACTTCCAGTGTCCTTCACTCGGGGTTAGGCACCATAGTTTCTGCGTAACCTTTAGGTCGTAGCACTAAGAGGGGGTGTCGAAACTGTTTTCTCCTTGATGAGAGGAGAGGGATATATGTCATCCTAGAAAGGCCATGATTTTCTAGGTTAATTCTGCAAATATTGGTTGTGAGCTGGTTCTAGCCTTTTGGGAAGATTAATCTTACATGGGGACATTTGGTTTATGAGCATTGTTTGTTTTTCATGACTGCGCTCATGTTTAACATAGACGAGGTAAAATTCTTATACAGTTTGTCTCCATTTTGAATGTTATCTGGAAATGACCCAACATAACCTAAAAGCAATTTCTTTGTATGACAGGGAAACTCTTCAGAATCCAAGATGTCTAAATGTCAGAAGAACAAGGCTCCCATATTAGAAGAGGAACTTGAAGTCGAAATTGTTACCAGAGTTGAATGCACCTACGAGGACACCAAATTTATATTTGGTATAGAACCCGAATATAAGTGGGGGGAATTTTACAGATTAATAACACACCGAGAAGTACCTGACATAGGTTTTGAAGAAGAAACCATCTATGCCAATATAGAGAGATCTGTATTGATGAAAATTGCTACCATACCTGAGCTTTTTCCATGCTCAGAGGTGATTGGGTGGATTCTGGCCAGGGCAGAGCACCCTCCCTGCTACTCTAGAGCACCCTCCCTGCTACCAAAATATGCCAATGACTATATAGTCCTCAAAGAGGCAGTTAGACAAGTCTTTTTAGATGACATAGGGAGTTTTCTATTTGAGCATAAGAAAGCAGCTTACCCTCCTTTACCATTTAGGTTGGGAAGCTATAAATTCACAAGGGTGAAGAAAGATGAGGAATTTGTGGAGGAATTGGGGAAATTCCATTTTGGGGAAATGAATTTCCATAGGAACAATTCTTAAAATAAAGTGGTAGAGCACTACAGGGAGGCAAATGTGCATTTTGAATACACAAGCCATTGGGATAGAGAGGAATCCATTTTTCGTAGTGCACAAAATATAACGGCCTTAAGAAGAAGGTTTAAAAATAAAATCACCACCAAAGGCGGGAAAGGACAGGATGAGCAAGAAAAGGCAGAGGAGGAAGAAACTAGAAAAATAAATGAAGATGCTAGGAGACTAGCACAGGAAGTGGAAAGCTAGCTCAAAAGTGAGGAGGAGGAAAAGAGAAGAACCGAACAAGAAGCAGCTAGAAAGGTAGAAGAGGCTGCCAGAAGTGAAGAGGAGGAAAGGAAAAGAAAGATGGATGAGGAACTAAAGAAGAAGGAAGCAGAAAGGTTAAAACTGACAGGAGCAGTGACAAAGAAATCAACTTTCGATCCTGTAGACAGTCAGGCTCAGGACTTGGGGAACCCTGATATTCAAGATCCTGAGGTAGCTGCTGGCAGCATAACAGGACAGACTATGGTCCCCACCATTAGGCTAATCCTTTTTTAGTAGAATAAAGGGGAGGAGGTACCAGATTTCAGCACTATCATTTTTGATAGGGAAAAGAAAAGAATAGTTAAGAGGATCGAGAGAAAGGTCGAGACTGGGGGCAGTTGGGTAAAATGATAAATGATACAACTGTAGTATATGGGACGAACAAGGACCCCAGATTCATTATCAGAGCTGGGGCTGCATTGATCCATGCTCTTGAGGACAATGTAGATCGGATGATGACTTATCTGCAAGAGTCAAAGAAGTCTACTGCCCAACTAAAACATACCCTACGAAGAGAAAGAGAAGAAAATAATAGATTGAAAAGAAATTTTGAAGATATACAATAGGAAATAAAGTCTTCAAAAGCTGAGCTCTAGTCCCTCCAAGTAGAGAAGATATCTATGGAGGCCACCCAAGGAATTCTGGAGAAAGTGTAGCAGGAATGTCAAGAGTTGAAGACAGAAAGGGAGCAGCTGCTAGGAAAGATAGCGGAATTGGAGCTACAAAAGGATACTTTGGAGGAATCTAAAAGGAAATCTCAGGGGTAGACTGCAGAGCTGAGAGAACAGGTTGCCTCATTAACAACATCTTTAGAAGAGGCCAGGGAACATCAAGCCAATATCCAACCTTTCCAGGAGCATGTCCTGGCACAGAGTAGCAAGATGCACCAGCTGCAAGTAGCCATAGAGGAAGAAAGGTGCAAGATCTTGCAGGTAGACAATCGACTAGAAGAGATTTTAGAAACCTCTTCATATTTTGTAGACAGATCGCAAAAAATATTAGAAGTCCCAATAGGAAGGATGGCGAGATTCAAAATGAATGAAGAAACTCCTACAGAGTTACCATAAAAAGATCAACAAACCCTAAGGCAAGACTATGATTTACTGGAGTTTTCCATAAACACAACCGAAGAATTCAAGAAGACTGTCAAGAAGACAAAGGAGGCTTGTGCAGAATTCTTCAGGAGACTTTTGATCACTTATAATCGTGGTCAGGTTGAGGATGAATAGAGAATGGATATCTTTCCAGACCACAGCCTATTTTTGGAGATATTGCAAAGAAGGTATCAGTAAGATGGCAAAAGGATACAGCACATCAAAGCCATAGACGAGCAAACCCTGAGGAATGAGGTGGCTCATTCTACGATTAGTGTGCAGTTGTTAGAAGACCAACTTTGTTTGAGCACAGCCAGAATAGAAGTAATAAGAAATCAGGCTGCTAAATTCGAAATAAATATTCGTTTCTTGGAACCTTCCAAATTCGAAAGCATTGTCTCAGAGGCTTCAGCATGGAAGAAGTTTTTGAATATTCAAGCAGGACCCTCCTCATAAGCCTTTTATTTGTTTATTGTAATATACAACAAATTCTATAAGCACTTAATGAGAGCAAAGCGTGGGAGGTGAAGCGTTGGGGAAGCCCAAGAGTCATTTGTGGGCATCCCAACAGTTTGTTCTTTTGTATAAATATAGAAGATTTAGATGAGAGATGGACTTTTTCCCAGTTAGATTGGTGAAGACATATTGTAAAAAGAACTATTTCCTTTTGCAATAGATAATTACAATTTTCCTGTTGGAGAAATCTTGGTGGAATGTTCAAATGTTATGCTATGGATTTGTTGAAGAGGAACTATTTCGTTTTCAGCTTTGTGTCCATTAACTGTGAGATCATTCTAACTCTTTGAACCTAAGTTGTCGTATGAATGATTTTTAGTTTATTTTATGAAAATTTCCACAATGAGTAATGAATGTTGTTCATAAACAATTGGCTATCTGGTTGTTCAAATATCTTTAAATGTTCATGTGTTTTAAAAGAAGTATCAGCTATCTGTGATTTTTCATAATTCATGCACAAAATACATTACTCATTAATAAGTGATAATATTGCTCCCTAGGGATAGGATAGGTAGTTAGATTTAATTCCTTTATATGTGTGATTTAGATGTAAGAGAGTCTAAGACGAGAGGTAAGAACCTACGCATCACATTGTGACCATTCCTTGCATTCTCAATCAATCTGCATTTTAGATAGGCACTTGCATATCATACTTAAAACTAAAACACAAAAATATACACGGTGGACCCGGCCACAACCGGTAAAACCTTTTATTTTTGTTACTTGACCTACGGTAGTCGAACCGCAAACCGTACGGATTCCCTATACCAAACAGTCGTGGGCTATTTGGGAACGTTGACTGGGGAGAATCCCTTGCTGTTGTTGCCTGCAAATTTCCAGGTCTCAACAAGCCCATAGGGAAGCTTATATGGCACATCCAAAGGTTAAAAATATGTATGTAGATCTGAAACTGTACATTGACCAAGAGCATGCACTTTATTCCAGTCAAGGTTACTTATCAAGCACCTGATATAGTATGGGTCTTCATGAATGAGGTAGTGCAAGTGCATGGAATACCTCAAAAAATTATTTCTAATAGGAGATCATTATATATTGGGAGGTTCTAGACGAGCTTCTAGAAATCATTAGGTACACAATTGAACTTTAGCACAACATACCATCCCGAGATGGGTGGTTAGACAAAGAGGTCCAACCAGGTTTAAGAGAAAAGGATACACATGTATAAGATGGACCAACATAATTGTTGGGAGGAATATCTACCATTGGTAGAATTTTCTTATAACAACAGTTATCATAGCTCTATAAATATAGCACTATTTGAATTTTTCTATAGTAGGATTTGTCAGAAACCCTTGAGTTGGGATTGTCTGGAGGACAGAGTCCTTATGGGTCCATAGATGATCCAGGAGATGGAAGAGCAGATGCAATCCATCTATAAGTTTTAAACCTATGTGGAGAATAAAAGCATATAGATTCTTTTAAGAAAAATAGATATTACACCATAACATTCACACATAAAACACATAGACTTACCCTAGAAACCTTTAACTAGGAAAACCAACAAACCTTGGAGCCACACCTCCTATTTTCTCATTATCATTATGAATCACTGATAATACAATATAGGTATTCCACAACATCAAATACCCTATATGCTAACTCGAATTAGAAATATACCCCAATCCCTTAAATGTTATTAAATTACATATTTTTAGAAAATTCCCCAAAATAGCAGAAAATGGCCCAAATTTTTTGGCTCTCTATGCTTGCATCGGAAATGGCCCTAATGGCATGCCACTAAGAGGATCACCCCCCCCCCCCCCCCACACGCACATGTGGAGAATATGACATATACCCAACACCATATAGGAACGACTAAAAGAATCCTAAGATCAACAAAAAAGCCATGTTGATGCACATAGGACATATAGGAGTTATCATGATTAGGGATAGAGTATTCTTACAAGTGAGGCCATAGAAAATATATATCAAATTTTGCGAGGGGGACAAATTGTCGACATGGATTATGGAACAATTTGATATTACCAAGAGATTGGGACCACTTTCTTACCATCCTTGTTTTCCATCATCATTGATTCGAATGCATGATGTTTTGCATGTTTATATTTTGAGACATTATATGTCAAATTCATCTCATTTTGTAAACTTAAATAACTATAGATTTGGATGAGGGGGCCTTTCTGCATGATTCGATTCAAATTCTATAGCAATGAACTCAACATCTCAGGCATCGGTTAGTCAATTAGGTCAAGTCTTAGTGGGATAGTTATATTCCTAGTTTTGTGACATGGGAGAACACATCAAAGATGTGTGCACAATTCCTTATTTGTTTTAGAAATTCAAGACAAAGTTTCCAGAATTAGGGGTGTGTGTAGTGCCCCATTTGGACATTGACTTTGAATTTGAAATTGACTCTAGAAATATTATTTGAGGGCGTCTAGTTTCAGATGATTTGGTTATGTGTGATTTCAAACCATATTTTTATCGTGTTATTATTTAAGGGAATTCATTCAGATGACCAAGTTGTATGTGAAACTGATATTTTGACTATTACATACTATTGCTTGAGAACCATTTATTATGTGACCATGTTATGATGATGATCAGTATAGAGTGATTCTGATGATTTTGATGATTTTGATGTTGATCGACTATTTAGATGATATTGTGTAATGATGATGGAATGTTTATAAATGAGAAATTATGAAATCCACGTGATTATGTTTTGGATAGAATGTACTTTGATGTGGCATAGAGTGTGATAGGAAAGGAAGGTACATATGACGCAATGACGGTGTCAATACCATGAGGACTATAGACCGAGTATCATTGACAGGTGATGTCAATGTGGTATTTGTGTTATATCATTATTTTTACTTAAAATATTTGATGTGCATGATGTTAATGTGTAGGTCATGGATTACGATTACCAATCAATCCACATAAGGTAATGGGGAAAATGGACATATGATGTAAGTCTAGTGTTTTTCATACGACGAGTTGGGAAAGAGAAAGAGAGAATCTTACTCGTTAGATGCATGATGTTGTGAGAGTAGGCTTTGGATCCGGTCACTCACAAAGAACATTAATGGGGGTGCACAATAAGGATATGGATTTATTCCCCAGGAACCAACAGTCCCTCAACAAGGTCGAAAAACAGAGTTAATAAGGTCTCAATCATTGTACTAAATCTCCACCAAAGGGGGGACTATATGAATGGAATGCACAAAGCATGGAATGCTTGTCACAATGAGAATGAGACAATTAATTTAAAAAAAATAATTAAATTAAAATATTAATGGGGCAATAAGAATACTTATGAAAGATTTTGAAATGAATTTAGCTAATTTTGATGTGAATGAAATCCCAAATTAATTAAATTTAATCATGGATTTATGAAAAATATAAAGTTAGTAAATACTAGATAGTTATCTAAAAATCAAAAGATAAACAAAACCCTAAAATCAGGGAAAATTCAACTAAAATTTTGTTTCAATTAAAAATAAAACAAATTGAAAAGAGGATAGAAGTGAGACTCGGTGGGTGAATAAGAATTTAAAAAAAAAAATTGACTCTTAAATGGATGCAGAAATACATGAGTGTCTTTCAAAAAAAGTTAAAAGGAATGGAGAGGGAATATAAGCCTTTCATTCGTAACCCTAGTGTTGGATGTAAGAGACTCTACCACATTGTAAGGTAATTGTTTTCGGTGTGGTTCATTACGATACAAGAGGGGTTGGGATCCATGTAGCATTAACTTGTGTATTATAGTTCCTTTGGATAACATTATATTTGTCAACACCATTGCGGCTCAAGGGTCCCAGGGGAAAGGGGAAAGACAATATCCATGGGTATGATAGGGAGGAAACCAGTGGATCAAGCTTGATTAGTAATTTGGAGAACAATTTTACAGTGGATCTTCGACAAGATTAGAAAATATTCAGACAACTCTGTAACTTTTGGTACTCCATGAAAAACATTTACAGTTCCATCGTTTCAATTTTAAATTTCCTTGAATTATGTATATATATGTGAATCTGGAAAATCTAAATGTGGTTTGAATGTGATTCTATTTAATGATTTTTGGAAAAAATTTACTTGTTCAAATCGTCTATGTTTCAAATGTGTGCATGTTTTATTTAGTAGATTCAGTAGGAACCCCTGGAGGGGCACTAAACCTTCCTCCGACATAGTATTTTCATGAAGGAGGGCATAGAGAAAGTTCAAGTGACCCTTTCTCAAGAATGGTTTCACTTTGTTGGGTATCCAATGAATGAGAATTTATATTCTTCCTCAAGCTTAGTTTCCATGTGGAGGAGGATCTCAAGGTATAGTCATCCAAATCTTCCTCCATCAATAAATTTGTTGAGAAATGTATCTCGGACACAAAATTCTTGCATAGGTTTATTATGAATGTGGAGGAAGTGATTCAAGACATTTTGAAAGAAACCACTTTGGAAGGGTGAGTAATTAATTCTATTTTGTAAATCACTTTAAGAAAAAGTGAAAAGTATTATGTTTTGCAATTGAGTGTGATAAAGTGTATTTAATACATTAATAACTTAGACTAGTATTTAATCACAATTGACAAACTCAATATGAGATTAGGTTTTTGGTAAATTCAGTTTTCATACAAAGCATAATTATAGACCAATAGAAAGATTAGAACACACTTGAAAATTTAAGCAGGCTAAGAGACCAAGGGAGGAAGGCATAGATATAAGGAAATAATTGAACAACAATCAAGTAGATAAAAGAAGTAGTACTTAGAATACAACACATACACACCCATACAATACGTACATATTTGTATGGATCCATACAACATGTCATACATTTTCTACCTCTATTTTTCCTTTATTTGTGCGTAATTTGTTCCTTCTCAGCATGCCATACAACTCAGTTATAGAGTGATTTACCCGCATCATACAAATATTAGGTCTCAACAGTTTCTAGAGGTTTTGTTGTAAGCTTCAAGATTAATGAATGAAAATAAGATTTTGAAGGATAAATTACCTACATATGTGTGAATTTATTTTTATTCTTCCATTTTTTATTGTTTCCATCTAGTGAATGAATGATGTTATGTTTAGAATTTAGATTCATGGATTATTTATATTCTGAAATTAATTGATTTAATTGAAAAAATAATGGCACTTGTAACCTAGGTTAGGAAATTTTACATGGTAGAAGAGTTGCATGATCTAGTTGAGCTTTGTAAGGGTTTATGGTACTATATCAGCTACTAGTAATTATCAGAACCATTGTTGAAAAATACTAAAAAAATTACTAGAAACAAGGACCAACAACTAAATGGCTTTTAGATCTTGTGTAGTAGATCTTGTCACCTCAAAAACTAGCACTCTCCTATGATCGAATATATGTGGACCCAATCAATATAAATGGAACCACTGGACCTAGTGCTATGATAGACAACGCTTCAAGGAGGTACAACCAATGCTTCCTCAAGGTAACCCCATTCCTCATTAAACACTTCTCATTGGGCCATTGGAAGCTCCCTAAAACTAAGGATACACTTGTAAGAAACACAATACAAAGTACTTCTATCCCTACAAGACCTTCCTACTATTAATAGACCAATGCCTAATGAAGTCAAGATATATGTATACAATAAACCATTTAACTTGGAAAGTTATGAGAAATAATGACTATGTAACCTGCTATTGTTATTTTTACTATAAAACCCAACAATATAAAAGAACAAGATATCTCACAAACTAATCAATGGAATTGCACAAAATTTACCTCCTAACAGCGAGCAAGGTAGGACACATTGTTGAATGTGCAGGTTCAACACATATTCAAACAAAGAATATTATAAGCACACATAGACTATAAAGAATATGACAATATAGACAGAACATTGTGTCGGTTTTATTCATTCTTGAGATAATGTATTTATACAATAGTCGAGATGGTTGGAACGATTACTATTAACCACTCATTCATTAATCCTTAATAAAAAATAGATATGAAATTAAGCCACACAAAAGGGTCCCCGCTGACAAAACTTTGCTTAGTCTCTGAAGCAAATAAGTAAGAAGTAAACAACCAGGATGTGTTTCTTCAGTATATGCCTTCAATCAGGTAATAATGAGTGAAGCCTCACCCTTTTAATAATATATTTCGTATTCACCTTCATCTAAATAAAACTCAACTCAAGAACATAATGTTTTTTTGGGCTGTGATGGTCGAGGTACTATTAGTCGATGACCACTTTGGCACTGTTTCATCACTTTAATTGATCAAAAGTTTATCACAATCAATCTTTACATGATTCTATGCAATCAATCTTTACTAACAAAATATTTAAACCATGATTAATGTGTTTTTTTATGATCAGATTTTTATCCACATTTTCTATGGAAAATGGTTGTCTTCTCTTTGCATAGGCTCTCCAGCTCAATATGGAGGAGATGTTGTCACTTTTGTAAGTGAAGCTCTAATAAAATAATAATAAATTTTATACCCAACATGTTGGCCTACACAAAATTAAAATTAAAAGTCATTTAGTGTCCATTCTAAATCTCTTATCCTTTGTATAAATAAAACTAATGGTATCATCAAATATTTATATATTTTCAACACCCAAGGCATTCCATGGTTTCTTGCAAACCACCATCAATTAAACTAATGGTATAATCAAATATTTATATAATTTCAACACCCAAGGAAGCCCATGGTTTCTCACAAAATGCTCACAAACCACCATCATTTAAACTTTGTTTAAAAGTGGGGCAAGTAATTTGAACGTGAAAAGCATTTGCAAGAGAAAAGCATTTTAATTTTAAACGGTATAATCCAATAGTAAGCTCCACCATATCAAACCACTATATGTTTAATCTTTTGAACATAGAAATATTTTCTCATTACCACCCCACACAACCATTTTTGTTTTTGTTTTCCATAATTACAATTTTTATACATCCAAAAAAAATTAATGTCATATTGACATGTTATTAGACAGTAATGGATGTATTCAAGGAAATCCATAAAGGTTATACAATGTGATTACCTGTTAGTTACAATGAAAAAAAGAATGTTTTACATGTCAATTACAATTTGTTGTTCAATAATTTCTTATAGTATAGGTTGCATTGTTTTCAATGTTCTTGTATTGTGTTTAGTGTTCTTGCATTGTTTTGAGTGTTCTTTATTAAATCACAAGTCAAGAGAGGTTTGCACCTCGAGAGATTGATCCCTCTCTGCGCTTGATAGAGCCTAGGATTTGGATCTAGGCTGGTTTTATGCATAACAACAGTATCTTGTAAGTCAAACATCCCTCCTTCTAGTTTCTCTATTGTTTGTCTTTTGACACCTCTCTTTTCCCTAATTAGATCAAGATCAAAAAAGCCTAAGGTTTCTTGGTTTTGCCCTAATTTATCAAAATTGGATTACAAATTATTGAGAGGAACTCTAACCACTACTCCTTGGTTTTTTTAGGGAAGTGACTTAGCTATTTATTTCTCTCATCTTCACTCAAAATATTTTTTTATCAAATTTTTGTATTATATATTGCAAAAAATACAAAAAAATCAAATATTGTGAAAACCCTAAAAATCTTATATTTTACAAAAATCCAAAAATTCTCTACTTTCATGCCCTATTTAGTTAATTTTTTATTTTATACAATATTTAAGCAGAAGAGGCCCACTAAAAGACTTTTATATCCAACATATACTGAATATCTCTTGCATTCTATATCTCTTATCCTTTATATAAATAAAACAAAAACAAATATATCATGAAAATTAAAATGCAAATCAAATCTACATCTCAAACAGATTCTAGACTCTGAAACATTTGGGCCATCCGATAAAAATTCTGCCAAAACTTCTACCTTCGAATAAAACTTTTGTCGTCCAATCGCAGGTATGAAATTCAATCTCTGGCCAATTACACTCTGTTCTTTCGCATTTAGTTGAAAACTGAGTTTAACATGCTGTGATTGTTTAATCGCTAGAATATTAATGAGGATAAGAGATAATTGCTGGAATAAGAAATTAGGTTAAGAGATTATTGCTGGAATATTAACTTTGGCCAGTTAATTGCGGGAATATTATAAGAGATAATCGCTCGAATAAGAGATGAGGATAAGATATTATCACGATCTCTTATTCCATCGATTATCTCTTATCCTCATTAATATTTCAGCCATTAATATTCTTGGTCGAGAAGATGAGAGAATTTTCTGGAACTAACAACCTCAACTAAAGAAGATGAGAGAATTTTCTGGAACTAACAGCCTCAACTAAATGCATGCCCTATATTTCAACAGTTTGCAACAACTGATATTAGGTAAAATTCTAGGTGGATACAAATTTTCCAATGTAGCCAAATCCCATTAAAAAGTATGCAACTGCTTGAAAAAATAGATAGATATAGAAATGGTTGTTCTCGAATGAGAGATCATAGGATGCACGAAGAAGAGATAAACCTCCCGGACATGAATTCTGCAAAATAACAAAAATAATGCAGAATATATATAAATATAAGTGTTAAAGTGTATATATACATAGGATGGATATTTACAGTCTGTTCTTACATGGCTGGATATTTAAATGTAAGATCATTTTGTGCTATAACTAATGTCTAGAAATGAAGCGATACTCCTCATTGTATAATAACAACAGTATTGGAGACCATGGGAGACCATTCAAACTAGTAGAGTTAATGAGTGTGAATAAGAACAAAAGGTAGATGGTTATTCCTTAGTCTCCTTACTGCCCATCATGCAATGAAAACAACATTTATGAAGCGCTCGAGTGCCAACTCTCCTTCTGAGAAAGCGCCATCTCTTTTCTCACACAAAAGAATAGCAATTGAAAAAGAAAACTACCCATCACATGCAAGAATTCGATCAGAACAAACACACAAGTCATCTATATACATAATCTAAGCAAGATGAGTAATCAGTCCTCTACTAGAGAGGTCGTCCATCTCATTACCTGGATGGATAAAGATGGTAAAACATGACAAAAAAAATGATTTCCTCCTTACATAGAGGTAAACGATGAACGACAAAATGATTACTCTCCTACTGATTGTTTCATAACATAAGATCAAGAATTTGGGTAAAGTAGGGTGAAGAATCTCTCTCGAAGAGAGGTCACCATCTCGCCATATGAAATTTTTATTGGGTTAAGGGTCCAAACTGGAGTTGGCTTCCCATTGAGAGAGAGATTTCTCTTAACGATTCATCATAAGCAGTCAAAACTAGACTTAGTGACGATGGGGTCATAAAAGGTAATTCTCTCTCTTAACTGACATCAATACTAGGTAAAATAAATGATATTTCTTGGGCATCGGCTCTCCTCAATTAGGCATATTCCCTTAGTCATTAGTGAGTGAAAATATTCAGGCGCTAAGACTCTTAATAGGGTTACAGTATTGTGCATCAGATCTCCAGTGGCGAGATGGTGACCTCTCTTGGAGAGAGATTCTTCAAACAAGATCCAGAATACCAGCAAATTTAACGACCTAATTTGATCTCTTATCCTCATTATCCTCTGATTGTTTAATGGCAAATAAAATATCATTATCGCAGCAGTTGTTTAATGACAAATAAAATATCCAATTAGAAATTGTGATCGTTTGCATAAAGTTTGAATATTTGTTCCAAATAAATATGAATGCAAAAATATGAATGCAAATGGTAAAATAGCATTTTTCTTGACAACATGATGGAACTGCTTCGATTTTTATCTTCTTGAATTTGACAATCAGAATTGATAAACTGGTGTTTGCGAAACATCCAAACGATGGTGTCCATCTGGAGATTAAACAAACTACTTCTATTTGGTTGTATGGATTCGAGTCAATTTTAAAACTAATTTGAAAAATATAGATTAACATTATAATTGTTTATTAATTGTGTTTGTGAAAAATCCCAACGATGGTGTCCACTCCATCGCTAACCTTATTTATATGATATGACAAGAAATATAAAACTTTTGGTTAGTGTAAACTTTACATTTCAATGATTGTATGAAGAGAAACCATTTGTTGATTAAACGAACTACTTCGGTTTGGTTCTATGTATTCCAGTCAATTTTAAAACTAATTTGAAAAAAAATATATTAAGATTACAATTATTTATTAATGGTATTCTTTAATATAATTATTAATTGGAACTTTAATTTTTGGATTTGGATTTAGGATGACCTATAAATGTTTTATGTTGGATTTAATAATTTTTTTATTTGAATTTAAGATGACTTAGAAACGTTTTATGTTGGACTTAAAAGTATGTGAAAATGCTCATTCATATATATATGTGTGTTAAAGTGTATATTTTGATGATGATGATGATGATGATGGTTAACGTCCCCTGAGACCAAACTTTGGTCTATCGGACCTAAAAAAGAGAGTTAATTAGTTTGCTTTAAAGTTATATTTCTATGCTCAAAGAGCTTGGAAAGAAGCGTCCCGAGCTTATTATAATTTTGACACGCTAAAAGGCTAGGAAAGTCGGTATTGCCATAAAGATTATGAAACTGGGATCTAATGTGGGTGTACGCAGGGCACTCTAAGAGGAAGTGATTTTCATCTTCAATGTTCTTACTCTCACAAAGGTGGCAGATCCTTTCTACCCAAGGTGTTTTAGGGACAGTCCAACGACCAGTTTCACTATGGAGCTCATGCGAGTTCGTTCTTAGTACTATGTTCATTTTTTTCTTAGTACTAATCAAAACCGAGAGATACTTTTGATCTTCTAGAGTAGGGTTGATGACCTCCTTATAATATCTTAATTTTCTTTTAGCCTCGAGATCTTTCTCACACCACAATTTTTCTTTAAACTTAGAAGAAATAATATTTTTAATTTTATTAATATTCTGCAAAGCAACATTTTCATCAATCTCCCAGTGATTTAGCCAAGACCTCGTATCTTTATACCACCCACGCTTGAGCCTTAAGTGGTTTTGGCTGGAGTTTAAAGCTATCTTAGGGAGTCTATGGTCCCCCATGTTGTTGATTTTGTTCTTGTATAACAGGAGTCTAGTCATAGCTAGGCTCTCGATGGGGGGAAGTCCCACTTCTATAAGGAGAATAGGATAGGGTGTATTGTTTTTTATTTTGAGGTTATACG